>APFE031554908.1:111667-135054 GCA_000404065.3 Pinus taeda
GTCGTGCTATACCACACTTCTTACAGAATTCTTCAAATTCCTTACTGCAAAACTCTCCACCGTTTTCTACCCTCAGCACCTTTATCTTCTTCTCTGTCTAGTTTTCTACTAGAGCCTTAAATTCTTTAAACCTGTCAAAACTTCAGATCTATTCTTAAGGAAATATATCCATGTATTCCTTAAGAAGTCATCTATAAATGATACATAGTACACAGACTTACCCAGTGATGGAACATTCATAGGTCCAAACACATCACTGTGCACAAGTTCTAATATCTGTTTCGCCCTCTTACTACCAGAGGGGAAACTCACCCGATTCTGCTTCCCATATACACAGTTTTCACAGAAATCAAAATCCAGAGAGCTATTACTCATACCTTCTACCATACCTTTACCATGAAGTATTCGAAGGCCCTTTTCTCCCATATGTCCAAGCCTTTGATGCCACAACATGGTCTTCTCTCTAGAGACCACTAGATTTTCTGCTCCATTTTCAGGAACCATAGAACTATTGCACCCATCAATAATAGTGCTACCTTGCAGCTTTTACAGAGTTCCATCCAAACTCCCCTTATCAATACCAGTGCTCCCTGAACCCTCTTGCAGGTATCCTTCTCGAACACTGTTTTTACATCTGCATCATCTAGCTTGCTAACAAAAATCAAATTTCTGGCTAGTGCAGGAATATGTAGAACATTTGGAAGCGTTCTAACGCTTCCACCTTGCAACTTCAACTTTACTTTTCCACGACCAACAATTTTAGCCTTCCTTTCATCCCCCAAGAAGACATCACCACCATCATATTTCTCGTACTCGTAGAACCACTCTCTATGGGGAGTGAAGTGAAAGGATGCACTTGAGTCAATCAACCATGCCTCATAATCTACATGTGTACTTGAAGAAACCAAGTACAGATCCCCACCTTCATCTGAGGTGGTTTTCGCCTCTGTAGAAGGAGCCTCATCAGATCCCTTTCTTTTGTTAGGAGCTTTAGATTTACAGTCCCTTTTGTAGTGCCTTTTCTTTCCACATTTCCAGCACACCACCTTTACAGGTTTTCCTGGAGATTTAGATCTCCCTTTAGATTTAGATTTCCCACTCGATGACTTATTTTTGTTTCTATTTTGGGTCTGTCCTCATACAAACAAGGCATCACCATTTTGGCTCTCCATATTTTTCTGTCTCATCTCCTCCGTCAGCAAGGATGAGACTATTTCATCAAAATGCAAGGCAGTTGCATTGCTACCTATTGCAATAACCAGGCTATCCCACGAATCTGGTAGAGAACGCAACATACTGATGCACTTATCTTCATCTGAAATTTTAATATCAACAGATGCTAAATGAATTACCACAGTATTAAATGCAATCAGATGCTCTGTTACCGAGTCTCCATCTTTCATCCTCAGGTTATACAGTTTTTTCCGTAGGAACAATTTATTCACCAGGGACTTAGATTGGTACAAAGTCCCTAACTTGTCCCACAAAGCCTTCGCCATAGCTTCCCCTGATACATTCAGCAATACTGAATCTGAGACACACAATCGTATTGTGCTCTTTGCCTTCTGATCCAACTTCTTTCATTCTTCATCAAACACTCTCGTTGATTTAGTACTTAGATCTACCACGATTCACTGGTCTTTATCCACCAACAGGTCCTCCATATTGAGTTTCCACAACTCAAAACTCTGACCATTAAATTTCTCAATCTCTATCTTTCAACTGCTTGCCATCTTCTTTCACCACCAAAATCGATCTTGCAGATTTCCCACTGAATAGGGTCTACCACAGGCCCGAGCGAAACCCTTCAGCAACGAAGGCATCCCCTTGAAGCCAAAACTACTCTGATACCAAATGTAGGTTTTAACCCCTTATAGAAATTATCTTCATACGAATTCTAAAACACAAAAAATAAACAATGCGAGATCGTAACACATAAAACAGATATACACAAAGATTTTCCCTTGGATCCAAAAATCGGGACCACCACCTTGATTTTTCTTTATGTTCATTTCAATGTTATAATACATATTTATACATGTCGAAGCATCCAATACCATGGACCGAAAACCATCGCATCCAAAAACATGTGCGAAAATCACGCACAAAACCATAGATGGGTCTGCCCAACCTAACATAGGGTTTTGCTCAAACCCCATGTGACCCTCCCCCTCTAACCCCTGCTTAACTAAGTGGGCTAGTAGTGGAAAGGATATAACACAATCCAACTTGAGTGATGAAAAGTGACTAATGACCCCTATAGGTGATTGAGGTGATTCTGGAGAGTTATGGGAAATTCTAGGAAGTTGGCCTAGAACTGGTCCTAAAAATTTGGATCATGGTTTCTCGCTGCACCCTCTGAAATGAGGAATTTTGGTTGCAACCACATAGAGGAATTCTTGTGCATGTAGTTAGAGCCTTCTAGCCTCATGCATAGCTTGGCATGTGTGCAAGTGGGAGGCAGAGTCTGGTAAAAAGAAAATTACCTTGGTTAAGTATTTTTTTTTTAATCTTTTATATCAACAAATTCTATTATTAGAATTTAATTTATCTTTTAATTTATTTCTTTAAAATTTAATAGAAACAACTTGTGGTTTTAAGTTTTTTTTTTTGTTTTAATCTTTTTATTTAAAAGAGGCAGATAGAAGAGAAAAGGGTTCTTCTTTTTCTCGAAAAATATTTGGAACTACTTTGGAATATAAAATATCTCCATTGAATTTATCAAATAGAAATAAAAAATGGAGAAGATTATTGGGTATATATTTCCCTCTCTCACTAAGTTAGGTGGGTTCAGTAGTTAATATTTTTTATTTTTAGTTTGAAAAAGAAAAAGATTTTCAATTTAAATTCTTGTCTGAAATGCCTTGAAGATGAGTTGCTAGAATTTGTTCAATCTCCCCTCAAAATGTCTCCTCACTTTCTCAATTCTTATTCGAAAAGGATAGTCTCCACTAATTATGACAAAAAAAAGTTGCAACCACTTACAATAGGCACAAATAGAAAAAAATTATGCATTCCATTTCCTTGCTTTGCTACTACTAAGTTAACCTCCAAAAAAAAACCTCATTCTAAAATTCTTGTACATAGACTCTAAAAAACACATGTACACTCTCAAAAACATCCATGTGTTCCTTGTATACTATAATGTTTATTTTAGTTCTAAAATATCACAATACTTCACTTTGAAGACCAATAAACCAATATATAATGAGTTGAAAGTAAATATATAAATAAAATTATACAACTCTATTTTATATTTTTACATATGTTAATTTAAAATGAATTATAATTAAAAATAAAAAAATAATTTTAAATTGTTATTATTTTACAAATATTCAATATCAATTTTAATTTTTATAAATTATATTCCAATAATATTTAATGTCCTTATTATCTTAAATAAAATGATTTTAAATAAAGTTATAATATATATAACTTTATACATTTAGTTTTATATATAATTTTTTTATTTGTAAATGAAATAAAAATGATAGTATTCACATCGTTATTATTTATATTTTTTTCATATAAAATTATCTGTAGTTATATTATTGATATTGTGATTATTAATAAAATTATCTGTATTATTAAAAAATTTACAAATTAATTATATAAATTAAGAGATTTCCCTGCTTTAGAATCTAATACTAGAAAATTACAACAAAAGAGAAAACACTATTGACATTCAAGTTGATTATATAATTTTTTTTTATACCATTACATCTTATAAGGGCATGAAAAGATAATTACTCCAACCTCAAATTCATGGAACTCGACGCTATCCCAATAAAGTCGTCCTTATCCAAATTGTTAATTTGGATTAAGGGGGAATCACCGACAAAAAAAACGGTTGATTTTGCAGCCACGGTTTGGGATGACGCACCACATGTGACCCTTCTATCGGAAACCTCCGCTCCTCCGTCCCTTTACATAAACCGCGTTCTCATTTTTTATTCACTCACCATTTCATATAGTTGAATGCGGTTTTGAGGTTGTAAGAATTAAAGTAAAATTTTGAAACTATACTTAATTTAACATTAAATTTATTTTTAATTTCTTTCTTTTCTAAGATAGAAAACTAAACTTTCTTTTTATTTTTTAGAATATCAAAACCTAATTGATTTGTTTTATCTTCAGTTTTATTAATGTTCTTTAATTAAATATATGGTATTAAAATGATATTTATTATATGGGATAAAATTATATATAAAATTAGTATGTAATTTGCATAAATTTATTACATAGAATAATTAAAAATTTACTCGCGAGATTTACTGAAAGGAAATATTAACAACTTAATGAAATTTCATTAGTGGTGGAATTTCATTATGGAATGGAATTTCATTAGTCTTGGCTGAAACTGCCTTGGCCAAAACCATGGGCAAGCAGGCGAAGTGAGCCTTCACCACTCACTATCTTGACCTCCTTTGCAGTGATGTCCTTTTAGCCTTTTAAAGGCTACACTACATGAAATACCATGGGCAAAAAACCATGGGTACACATATACCACTACCCAAAACCACCAATGTTTAATTGGTCATCTTTGACTCTATCCCTGAGTCAATTTTATGTGGGGTTCCTTACTATATCTAGCCAACCTTTTCCACTTGCCTCCTTTACAATGAAGTCCTTTTAGCCTTTTAAAGGCTACATTACATGAAATACCGTGGGCATGAAACCATGTGTAGGCATATATTACTGATTTGACTAGCCATCTTTGACTCTATCATTGAGTCAATTGTATCTAACATTCCCCCCTCAAACTTGATGTGGAGTTCCTCGACTAAATCCAACCAACCTTGCCAATAGAGTCAACAGAACGAGGCTTACCCTCTTAAAAGTTTATACATGGGTATGAGTCAATTTTATGTGGGGTTCCTTACTATATCCAGCCAACCTTTTCAACCTTGCCTCCTTTACAATAAAGTCCTTTTAGCCTTTTAAAGGCTACATTACATGAAATACCATAGGCACGAAACCATGTGTAGGCATATATTACTGCGCAAAACCATTACTATTTAACTGGCCATCTTTGACACTATCATCGTGTCAATTGTATCTAACATTCCCTCCTCAAACTTGATGTGGGGTTCCTTGACTAAATCCAACCAACCTTGCCAATAAAGTCAACCCAGCCCCGCTTACCCTCGTAAAAGTTTATACATAACAGACATCTCCCCTATCGCCTACGTCTAACCCAGAGTTTACAAATGATTACCTAAAGGTATACTTGCCTTCCCAAAGTCTTATAATAGTGTGTCCATTTAGATACCATAAACTTTTATGACTTTGTTATAATAATAATTTATTTTGTCCCTTGTTATTCTCCTTTTTTCATCCTCTCTCTTCTCCAATTGAATCCCTCTGCAACGAGTTCTGCCTTGGTCATCTCTTACCATTGTAATGTCCCAACTTAACTTATTTTAGAAACTTTATGTTATCTACCCAGCCATGGGTGCCCTGCTCAGGGGATGTCATTTTCGGCTTCGGTTCACGAATCCTCCAGCGACGAGCTAGGCCTGCAACATCACAAGGTCGAATCCACACCACCAATTTTGTGCCATTACCAAGGCATTCCCTTCATTCACTACTTCACAGCTAGAGACCTTTTATAGAACCAGTGTTATGTTTCACGTCTTCAACTGGGCCCTACGCAACAACTAGATTTACTTTGACCAAAACTGAACTTCTCCACTTCCATGCCCTCGCAATAACCCGCCGAACTTATCTCGATTACAGGTTGTTTGACCCCACCTACGTAGCTAACTGGTCCCTCCGGTGTCAGTGGACATCGAATTAATGGTCAAGTCAATATTTCCCACCATCGGTCCCATTCCATCCCCCTAACTCCCCTAGAAATAAATTAAAAACATCCAGTTTGCACGACAATTTTTCAATTCCTGTAGATATGCTTCGTTCAAATTTAAGGCGTGAAACCCTATAGTGATGGCATCATTTATCTACATCTCCGAGTGATCTTTCTTAATCTCCTCCTTTCAAGTAAATATGGAAGAAGCATTAATGAACCGCTGGAGCTTGAGAAGCTAAGAGATGCTTGAAGCGAATTGGGCTTCTTTTGTATCATCAACCACGAAGTCGACCAAAACCTTATTTGAACACTGGACTCCATTTCAGGAGACATGTTACTGCCCACTGACATCAAGGAAAGGCCATTTCTTCCAAGTTGTGGCCAGAACTCTCGATATGTTTATGTTTCTCTCAAAATCGTTATTACAAAATAAAATATGTGCCTATGAACTCACCCATATTCACAATAAGTATTTGATAGTATTTATCATGTCCTGCAGAGAGACGGTCCATAAATATGTGTATGAGATGATGGATTTTCATATAGAATGTTGAAACTCATTATGTACGGTTTTGGTTTGGACGTGGGTAAGAAAAATGGATCAGTGCCATTTGAGAAGTTATATTATATTATATATTATACCTCATTCGAAATCATAGCATAAATAAATTTGATTCATTGCATCTAAAATTTGAAAATCAACTATGAAATTGAAGCATTCTCTTTTGAGTAGGATATTAAAGTCGCAACAATTTTTCTAACTATGTGTTAGAAAGTCATAAATGTTTGGTGTGGAGCTTGATTATCTTCTTTATTCAGAGGTATCACAGCATTAGATCTCAGTTCAAAATGTGGCAGCAACAGCACCCGTAATATGTGAGCTGCAAGAGGGGTCCGGGGGAAGGGGGGATGTCAACGATCTTTAAGAGGCCCGCCTTGGTGGGGGATCAGGGGAAGCCCCCCAAAGCTAAAAATAGATGTAATATTGCTTTATAAAATGTTGTAATTACGTAGTCGATCTGGGCTGTTCATTAGGCGGAGATCTGATGGTCAACCCCTCACTATATATGAGGGAATTATATTACGTCTCTTAATATCTGTATTCTGAGCGAAAAAGAGAGAGGAGATTGTGTGAGAGTGAAGAGGGAATTACAACGGATCTAATGTAGGGTGTATCTCTTCAGTTTGCTGGATAATATAAAAGGAAGGACTGATTGTTTCTTCATGGGCATAGCCCAAAATGGGTGAACTACGTATATCTGTGTCTCTCTTGTTTTACGTGTTTTCTGTGTTTATATTTCTGCAATACATTTTCATGTGTTCTATTGCTTTATAATATATATTTCTAACAATAAATACAAAATGTAATACAAAATGTCATGATAATATCGCTACAAATATTTGTTTACTCTTAATGAAAATCACAATAGTGATTTCATTGAGTGAAACATAAATTATTTCTCAAATTTATTGTTGCAATGTTATGGTCAAACCAAACAAATTATTCATAATTAAAACATATAACCCAACAAACACAGAAATGATTCATAAGTCATGTCAGATCATATGCAAGTGAAAAATTATTCTCAAGTTTTTATGCCATCATTCTATTTATAAAAATTACGTAAAATGTTCCATACAATTATCCAAGTTCACTCATAGATTTTACCACACCATAAGAATCTACATCATCATAAGATGAATGACTAGCTGAAGATGTATATGGCCCACATTTTTTTCTATTATAACGAATGCTCCATCTAATCTACATGTATTCCAACATTTCATATTTCAAAATCCTTCTAGGTCTATGATTGGGTTCAATGGATTCCCGTCTTGCCACTACTTGTGGTAGCAACTTCTTTATGATCTCTATGATTTTGAAGCAAAGAGTTTCATTCATTTTCAAATTCAAGTCACAAAAACTATCAGCATCCTCTAATTTTATTTGGTTAGTTCAATGATTATTTATATTTGGACCCTTTATTTTTCTCTTTCTATTGACTTTTTTCTCAACTACCATATCTAGCTTGTACACACCCTTGAATGGTTATCTATCTATTACATACCAATATATTTCAATTGTTGTAACATCCTTATTTTCTTTAATGACCTTTATAGCATTGACAACCTAAAATGTATAACCATGTGGATCTCCATCTGCTAACATTGTAATCATAGAACCCTATTTAATATCTTGTACAAAACATCTATAAGGGTCTTCCATGACTTCATGTTTTCTATCAAATCTTCCAAAACCAATACACATTTCTCTTTCCCCTACTTAGTAAGACTCAATAATGCCTTGATATTGTTGATGCTAAACAATGCTTCTTTTCTAATATTCATTTGGCATAATGTGTGGCCAAATAAATGAAGTCTTCAAAAATGTATCTCCATTTCTTGAGCTTGAAATTACATCACTTTGATAATTGAAGAAAGAGTCCCACCAAACATAATCAATGAAATCAAAGCACTCATATGTATCTTTAATGGAGTTTTAAAATTTCTTCAAGTATTTAGAATAATATACATCTCACTTATGAAATTATGGATTATGGATTTTTCTAATTGATTTTAATAAAAAAAAAATTGATGCAAATATTAAACGATCTAGAATGAACTTCAAAATTGTTAATCCTATTGAAGGCCTCCATTATGCAAAAATTGAATAATTATTGCCCCATATATGTGATTTTCCCTTTAATTATTTTGATATAGAGTTGATGTTGGAAGCTAGTGTTATTAAGATATTCAATGAGTTTAATTTCACCATGTGACGTCAAAACCAATATTTGAATGCCACTAGTTTCTTCCACTATGTGAAAAAAAATTATGAAATGTATGATTTTTTTAATATATTTGATTAATTATGGCAAGCTCCCAAAATTCTTCCTCAACTTTATGGAAAAGAAATCGAACATTTGATCAATATGGTCATGAGTGTCTCCAACAAGAAGGAAACCAACTTTTACCTTTAAAAGAAAATTATTCAACAAGGATGCTTAGATATCCAAATATAACTTGTTTTTTGTTTTCATGGCTAGTGTTGCCAAATTATAGATATAGAACTCAAGTAATATTACTAGACTAATGAGAGAGTAAACGATGAATTATGGTGATGGAAAGATTAGAATAACTATGAATATTTTGAGTTGTGAAGTAATTTGTTGGATAAATTTTCTCATCAATAGCCATATAACCTACTAGGTAAAATTGAATAAAATTCTCCTCTTGTATTTTTTTTGGTGTGTAGAGAAAATGTAGTAGAAGTATTTTATTTTGGTTTATACCATCAATTATCAAACGTGAATATTTATTTGGGATATTGTAAAAATTATTTGGATGTTGGTACATTTTATTCCTCTCACTTGATTGTTGATTGTAATGCTCTTGAAATAATTTGACAATGAATCCCAAAATGATATCTAATGAATCTAGATATTACATTAAAAAATATATATTTGATAATATAATCTTTATAATTGATAATTATTAATTATAATAAATAATGTTGTAAATGAATACCTCTTTCTACCTCTTCACATTTATCGCTTTTTAATTTAAGAGAGCACAACTACTATAAACCCCTCATCCTTGAATTCTTAAGAATACATACGATTTTGAATTGTTTCTTGCGCATCCTTATAAAGTATGCATATGTAATAAAATTAAAATTTCCTTTAATGTCTTTTGCATATTCTTTGAATAAGTTGTATATTCCTATTTTGAGAAATTATGTAGAATATGTATTGTGTCTCTGTTTTGAAAACACTCTCCATGTCTCATAAAGAAGTTTTAAATCTATGAAATGTAGAGTTTGTTTATGATCCACCCCCTCATCTATGATTTGATTTTAAGTTTTGAATAAAATGTAGGATCTTTTCCAATATTTTTCCAATCATAGAGAAATGCATGGGAGATGTTGCAAATGAGTTCAAAAGATCATTGAAATAAACTTGTTTAGGGTTAGAGCATCCATCTTGTCCATCTTTTAAACAAGTGCAAGATGGATTTCAAAATACATTGAAGCATGAAAGAGATTTATTGGAGAGGATGGATGCTCATATACATCATCTAGTTGTGCCCCAGGCAGACGCACCCACCGACTGCACAACATCCCCCTGGCAGGTAGGGGGTCAATTCTTAGAATCATCCCCTGCCTACCAGGGGGACGATTTTGAGAATTGGCCCCTAGCATGCTAGGGGGTGACTCTCATAATCAACCCCATGGCAGGCAGTGGGTCGTTGTGCCGCAGGTGAGCGCACTTGCCTAATGAAAAATTGCCCCCTGTCATACTGATTATGAGAATTGACCCCTTGTTAGGCTAAGTATGAGAATTGGCCCCCTCCTTGCTAGGGTGATGTTGTGCCCCAGATGGGTGCGCTAGGCCATGGCGTGCTTGCCCGTGACACAATGGGCATGCTTGCCTACGACACAACGGGAACACAACAGGCATGCAAGTGGGTATTCAGTTGTGCTATGGGTGGGCACGCCCACGACTGAGCACACCCTCCCAAAGCACAGGCACACTACTTATGCCTTGGGCAGGTGGGTACACCCATGGCTGGATATGCCCAACCAAGGCACAATGTCACCTTGGCAGGCAAGGGGCCGATTCTGAGAATCAACCCCTAGTATTCAAGGGGTCGATTCTAAGAATCGGCACATTGCTAGGCCAGAGGATGATTCTAAGAATCAACCTCGGGGCAAGCCAGAGGGTTGGGGGAAAAATGTAAACAAAAAAATAAAAATCTTGGGAGTGGGTTGTTTTTTGTACCCTGGATGAAGCTAACAACCAATTTGTCATGCGGGTCATTGTGCATGTTTATGGTGTTTTTTCGTTTTTAAATTTTACTTTCTTTTATTTGTTTACTTAAGATATTGATTTTTCTTTAATTTACTTATATATATATATATATATTATATTATATATGGTTGGAAAATGGACTCAATGAAGGTTTCTGTTAATCTTTATTTACCAAAGACAACAGTTACATCATCTAAAGATGGAGGTAGGCCCTCAAAAAGTACTGCTAAACGAACCCAACCTGAGCTAATGACTAAAAATATAACAAGTGACTCATAAAAGGAAAATAAGTTGGTTTCTTACTGGAAGAAATCACAAGAAGTGAAGCGTACACAATTTTCATGGTTTGTGAAAGATAGAGAAGGCGAAGAAGATCTGCAAATATATCTATATGTTGGTATGATTTATGATGGTTAAATTTATGAGGTTGTGAGAAAGGTACTAGACATATGTTTGATGTTGGAATCTGAAGTTGTTTATATACATACAAAACCACCCAAGTCACATGACAAGATTAGATATGAGTTTTCATTGTTGATGTATGACACAATGGATGATTCTACAAGGATATGTAAACAAATCATAAACGACATTGAACAAAATATCATAAGTATTGCTATTTATATTTATGTGTTCTATGTTATAATAACTTTATCATTATATTTTTTATAACTTAGCTTTTATTGACATATTATATTTTGTTTATCAGAGTTTTACTAAGGGTATTTCAATTATGTTGGGAAGAATTTATTTTATAGAGAGAGATATTATGAATGTTTTCCAAAAGTGTGGCTTTTGCTATAAAGGTTAGTAGCATGGCCAGCTCATTCAGTCATAAGCTTATTGAAAGTTTCCCTCTTATCTCTAGAATCTATGGTCTACTAAAGATTCATAAGAAAGGGGCTCCTTTGAGACCCATTGTCAACAAGATATGAGGGCCAACTTATCTTCTTGCTAAATATTTAGCCCAGAAGCTTAGGCCCCTTGTTGGCCATACAGAATCCTTCGTCAAGGACTCTGCATCATTTGTTAATGAGCTAAAGAGTTTCAAGCTTGATCCAGATGAAAAGCTTGTGAGCTTCAATGTGGTATCTCTCTACACTAATATCCTTATCAACGAGGCCATCGAAGTAATTAAGTGCATCACAGATCCTGATACATCTTATTTAGTTAGAATTTGTCTTACTTCTACTTTCTTTTCATTCGATGGGGAATTCTATGAGAAAATTGTGGTGTCACCATGGGTTCCCCCCTCTCCCTTGTGGTAGCTAATCTATTCATTGAGGATTATGAATCAAAGGCCTTAGCCTCTTCTCGTCTTCTGCCTAAGTTGTGGAAGAGATTTGTGGATGAAACTTGTGTCATTTGGTCCCATGGTAAAAAAAAGTTGGAACTGTTTTTCCTCCATCTTAACAATCAATCTAGTTCTATACAGTTTACCATGGAATTTGAAAGTAATGGTAGTCTTCCCTTCCTTGACATCCTCCTCTCAAGGAATGATGATGGCTCTTTCTCTCATTAGGTATATCGTAAGAAAACTCATACATAACAATATCTTCATGCTAATTCTCATCATTTCCTAGCTCAAAATCTTGGTTTCCTCAACACCTTAACAACTAAAGCTTTGAGAGTTTTTGATGAGAACCATCTCAAGGAAGAGAAAGCACATCTCCTAAGAGTTTTCTTTAATAATGGGTATAGTAGACACCAACGTACTAAGGCTTTCCTAAGAGCTGAAAAGGTCATAGTGCTAAGAAAGATGCCAAGGATCGATTTTTTGGTGTTCATCTTCCTTTTATCCAAGGGATCACTGACAATATTGCAAGGATCCTAAGGAAGCATAAGGTGGCTTCAACCTTTCGACCTTTAAATACCATCCCGAGCTCCCTTAGATCTGTAAAAGACCTAGTGGACCCCAAGAATATGAAGGTTGTTTACGTTATCCCATGCTCTTATGGGACTCCCTACATTGGTGAGACTGGTCACTCGATTAATCAAAGGAATTGTGAGCATGTTGATGACATCAAGCATGGCAAGACCCTCTCCTCTGCTTTGGAAAAGCATATAAATAAATCTAAGAATCACATTTGCATTGAGAAGACCCAAGTCATTGCTAAGGTTAGTCATTTCCATCATCGTAAATTGAGGGAGGCCCTAGAAATTGGAAAAAGACCCAATAATTTGAATAGAGATGATGGTTGGAATATTAGAAGAAGTTGGGTCCCTCTCTTGTCATCCTAGTTTTTTAGGATTCTTTTTAGGATTTATTTTTGTTTGTTTGTTTATCTATGTAAGTATTGGCATCCGTTTTATAGTATTTTTTGTTGATTTATTCTTCATTAGAGTTTATTTTCTTGATCCTCTGTGTTTTTTATGTATCTTATCATCCTAACTGCTCTTAACTCCTCTTAGTCTTTTTGCTAATTGTTTAATGGGAATGAGCCCCATATTTTATTGCTGAGCCCATTTTTTTATTGATTATTTTTACTTTGAATATCTATATGTATATATATATATAATATATATTAATTATTATATCTTTTTTTAATTTTTTTATTTTTTCCTTAATTATTTTTAATTTTATTTATTTTATTTCATTAGTTATTTGTTTTATCAAATGATCTTGTCTCGAATAGGGTCTTTTCGTTTTTTTATTTTTTACAACCTCCTTTTAAGTTTGCTTTGATTTTTTTTTTAAATATATTTCTGAAAAACTGGCGTTTATATGTGTATTATTAATATTGTTTTTACTAATTATTAAACTATTTATAGTTTAATAGTATTTTTCAAATAGTAATATTTGTTTTAATATTATTAATGAAATATATTATTTATTTTAATATTTTTAAAAACTACAGTTTTATATGTCTTTATTTATATTATTTTATTTTTAATAAATTAATATTATAATTTAAACATTGTTGTTCAAATATAGTCGTTACTTGAAATTATGTCTCTACATTGCTTTTATTTAAGCCTTTGCCATGGTCTGCCTCTTCATCTATTCCTGATGATGAACCACACTTGTTGGTTCGAAATGCGTCAGCCAAAAAATTCTCTCATGTGATTTCTACTGAAAAACTTTGTTTAATTCATTATGGATCACAGAAGCTTGAATACAGAAATTATGAATGTTGTCAGAAGTTTCTACTTAGGGTTAGAAGAAGATATGAGAAACAAGCAAAAAAATTACTTCATTATGCTACAAGACTACATCCAAGGGATCAACAAAGAATTTGTATAGTGGATACATCTAACAAAGATATAAAATTACTTTTGAAGATGAGGAAGTTGAAGCTGAAGAATATATTGCCATTACTAAGGATGAGATTAGAATTGATGTTAGAAAGGAGAAGAGCCATAAAATACCAAAAGAAAAAATGCCCGAGAATGTCTCCCTTTTGATTGATTATGAGGAGGTTGCTTATGTATAAGAAAATATGATAACTGATAGGAGGAAGAAATTAAAAGTTAACCATTCTCAAAAAATCATGGCCACTAGTGAAGATCCTAGTGAAAAATCAAAAGGAAGCAGGGAAATCATTACACCAAGAGCTGATTTAGATGATGGAATTATTAAAACAAAACAAAATTCCATTTGACATTAGTTGGCAAAGGCAAACATAATTAAGGGTGGCCGTACATTTCAACTTAATGTCATTCGAATTGATAAGACAAATGAATGACATTTTAAATATCAAATTAGAAATCCACACCACCTGCATGTTCACAACTTGAAAACATTGATGAGGTAAAATCAATATGCTCATGTGGTTGATTATGTGCTTCTTGTTGATCCAATTCAAGTTCCCAACAAAGAAGCATTTCATAAGTCAATTTTTTTTTTAATACAAATATTATGTACTTGGGGGGAACCATTATGTAGAAGCTCAAAGGAAAGTGATGGAGGAATATCTCAATAACCCACGTTTTGAAACAATGAAATGTATAATTTTTATCGGTTTAACAGACATATAAGAAAAGTTATTAGCATTGGTGTTTGAATCACGATTGTTGTTACACCAAAACCCATAGGTATAAGTAAACAAACACATTTCCAGAGTTAACAGATCCATGAGAGTTTGTTAAGCCATATCGCAAAGCATAAGATGAGTATTAGATTATCCAATGCGCAAAAATGTCCCCCCCAACGTGAGCCAGGTGTGATATAAAGTCAAGACCTTTAACTCTGATACCACTTGTTGGAATCATGATTTTCATTACACCAAAACCAAAATAGACACATTGTCATGGTTACGGATCCATGAGGTGCTATTAATCCATGTCGCGAAACACACGGGGAGTGTTAGTTTATCCAATCCCTAACAATGGGATCATAATAAAAATAATGAGTATAGGATGTATATCAATTTCATCTAAAGGGTTATATTTATTAATAATTAATTTGAAGAAAAATGTGGTTGGGATAAGACAATGGCTAGTCTAGCATTTTGGAAGGAATGTTGTATGGAAATAGGTTATCAAATAGAGGAAAAAATCAATTCAAAAGGTGGCAAATTAAATTCTGATTTATTTAGAGGTATGGATAACATTTTCCGGTTGGAATTTAGAACTAAAGAGATATGGGAACTGACTAATGAGATTTTCGACATGTGGAAGAAGACTGGCATTAAAAACCAAAAGGTCAAAATGTCTAAACCATTGATATGTAGTAGTAGTAAATGAGGTCCTGAAATGAAGCTCCTTCCATAATATTTGACTATCACACCTTTGAGATCATTGCAATAAGTGAAGGATGAAAATATTTCCAAAACAATATTATCTCGTGTGAATTCATGGGAATTATCATTGCACGAAATGTGTGAGGAATTTCAAAAGTAAGTTTTTTGAATTATTTTTACTTATTTCTAGATTATAAATTTATTTTAAATCTAACATATTGTTATTGGTAGTGTTTTTTATACATATTATTATATTAATTTTTTTATTTATTTATTCAGTCACAAGGTTTACATAAGAATACTATAAAAAATGGTTAAATTGTTGAATGAAGATAGTTGGGATGATGTCGTATGCAACTACCCAGATTCAAGTTCTGCATCAACATTAAAATATTTTTATCTTTCATTTAAAAAGGTATGTTGATCTATACATTCATTTTTATTCATGTGTATACTATATTTATTTTATAACTTATACATATATTTGTTTATTTCATTAAAGATGAAGAAGGATACAAATGGAGAAACAAATAGTTTCAGAAGCTTTATTGAAAAAATTAAGATGGAAAAACTAAAAAAGAAACATCTTAGTAACATTGAACTTGATCCTTGTCTTACTCATTTCATTTGGAATGGGCTCGAGACTCTCCAATATCAAATAATACAAGGTGATTGTGAAGACAATGCAAAACTCATACCTAAAAGGGATTATTCCCTAGTTATTGCAGATATTCCTCATGATTTTTGATATACCAAACTTC
Source organism: Pinus taeda (assembly GCA_000404065.3). NCBI lineage: Eukaryota > Viridiplantae > Streptophyta > Pinopsida > Pinales > Pinaceae > Pinus > Pinus taeda. The sequence continues at coordinate 127,731 of APFE031554908.1, forward strand.
AAATATGATAGTGACCCTTATACTTATCAAGATATTAGTAAACTGGTTGTGGGATTTGTAGAATTTAATTCAATACATTATACATGTATAAGAAAAAGATACAAAACATAGAATTAAATAGGGCTTTGGGGCCAATCTCAAAATATCTACCACAATGTTCTACACATACACAAACTTGCCATAGAACAAAAACAATCTCTTTAGGAAACCTTGCAAGGGTGTAGGAGAGTTTAGCTATGTCAAAAGTACTAGGAGATAGGCCTAAGTTAAATCTGAGAATGCATGGTAAGGGTATTGCAGATTAAATCTATAATACTTAGAGACACAACACTAAGTCAAAAGGATGACTTTAAGCTTCTATAGTAAACCTCATAAATAAACCAAATAAATGGTGAATATTGTTACTTGTTTTGATGTTCTTAGGGGTAGTGGCATCACCGAACCTGAAAATGATGGATTCTAGTTTGAAATTTTCTATTTTAATAATGAATAGGCACAGTCAATATAAGCCAAGGATGGCTTCTAAGACTACACTGCATTAATAATAATTAAAAAGGAACCAGGGGTATAGGAGTTACTTGAGAACAAGAGGAATGACTTAGATGAAGGATTGCCAGAAAAATGGGGGAACCCTAAGATAACCCTTAGGAAAATAAATATGCGAAATGAAACTACTATGGTGTACAAATGAGAATAAGGCTTGGAATGAACCATTTTTAACAAAACTAAAACTATGAACACTAATTTCAAATGAAACCCTAGCATAGGAAGAACTCTATGTAAGATAATCATAGTACAAAAAAATAAATGGAAAGCGGAATTAATTACATGGACATGCAAGGAGCGGCCACTGACCCTCATAGCCAATGTGGTTGTCTCTAGAGATTAAATAAAAGGAACTCACAAGAGAAGGGTATTAATAACCATGAGTTCTATAGAAATGAAATCAATTATGCACGATAAGACTAGGAATTTAATTAAACCAAAAATCATACACTCACTTGGGAGATTTAAAGCCAAAGTATCACTAAACTACCATTTTCACCTAACGCCAGAGCCAATGAAACCATCATAGAAGGAAAGACAAAAATTTAAACAAAGTAATGCATTGTGGAACTAGAGTGTTCCCAAGAAAAAGGCAACAAATGGTGAATAGTTATTGGTTCAGAACTACAAAAGGAAACATAAAGGGAAATGTATGAGAACCTGAATACCCAAAATGAAATCATTAGTGACATGACAAAACCTTTGGAAATAAGGAGAGAAAACACAAGAAGAAAACTCACTAAGTTTGTGAATTGTTGATCCAAGTGGATATTGGTGGTCACCGACCTATTCCACTTGGACCCCCAACACTGTCTCTTTTCATTTTTCAGTTTCCTTAATTGTAGCAAAATTTACTATTTTTTTGCAGTGTTTCAGGTCCTAAACTTCCAGAGCTATTTTAAGGCCCTAAATGACATTTCTAGGGAAAATGGAGAGACTAAAAACATCTGAAACCAGACTACCAATTTGATTTCAATGTTCTCTTCGAGATATTTGAAATGGGGTTGTGACACATGCAAGTTCCCTTTGTGGACAAAGGCAACCCCTCTAGCCCTAGAGTGGGTCTAGTCACTCCAAAGACAATACCAAAGCAAATTTCCTTAGAAATTTGGTGTTATGAAGGCCTACCTTTAGAATGTCATTCGATGAAGTCCTCATTGCGTTGCTCTAGTTCTCGTTCTTCTAACCACTTTCTCCTAAAAACAAAGTTTACAGAAACACCATGAACGCAATAGGGAACAACCAAACAATCTATTCAAAGAGTCAAGGAACCTCAAGCTATCAACATACAATTTAACATGCAATATAGGAAACAAGTCGTTGGTTTAATGTAAATCAAAGTAGAACTTACAACAAAACCTTGACATCATAAGTCTCCTCGAAGGGTCACGTCGGCACATCTCCATAAGCATTCAATTGTGAACCATCTCCCAAGGGAAGAAATGAATCCTTCATCCAAAAGATTGATGTTAGAAAGCTCTCAAGCCAACTCTACTCAAACATATCTCAAGCCAAATTACACATGAGTCTACTCCCACACTTTAATAAAACTCCTTACCTCTACTCCTCCTTGAAGCTACCAAATTACACCTAGCTATCTTCAAGTTATGTCCCAGCTACATCCAAACTAGCTGATCTCATTCATGGAGGAGACATTTATAGGAGGGAGAGGTTCCATAAGAGATGGGAGGAAGAGCTTATCTCTTAGGGAGGTTGCACAAAAGGTGGAACAACTATCCCAAAGGAGAGAGGCAAGATCATCTGACCCAACAACCAGCCCTAGGACCGCCCATGAAGTAGCTTCATGTCAAAGCTTCGACGAGTTGTTGAAAAAACTTGCCAAAATTAGCTTAGCGCGGGTCCAACACAGGGACAGAGCGACGACTTTGCTAGGGCTAGTGTAAACTTCACCATCGTTGTGGGTAGGATAAATGTTGACCCCCGATGACCCAAAAACTTAGGCAAAAATGGGTCTACTTCATGGATAAGGAAATGAGACATTCTTCCTGAGATCAGAAGGAAGGTATTGACACAACATGACATAAAATAGATGTCAGTAACACAGACCCACATTGTACAGAATCAGGGAATGTAGGTTCGGTGACAAATTACTGTGTAACAAGTTCCCCCTAAAGCATGAAGGCCGAGAGAGTGGGAGGGGTGAAATGTTTTACAAATCCATAACCGAAATAGAACATCTTCACATAGAACCTGCAAAGGCAAGTACAATTGGTATCTTTGGTACATGAGTACATAGTGAAAGGAAATATATGTGTATAAGGCATGGATGTGTAAAATTTTCTTTATAAATCAGCTAGCTCACTGATATCATGTAGAAATTACACCTACAAATCAAACTGATATATGCAATGTACTAAAGCATACTACTAGATCTACATCTACCATAAACTTTGCAGAAGCTTAATTGAACAAGAGCAACATCAAGTGTGAAGAGATATAACTGATAAGTAATCGACCATAATACAAAATATATAACTTGGGGAAAGCACCAGCCTAAAACCCCATCTTTGTATTATCAATCAAGTGGAAATCCTCAACAACATATAAAAAGAATCAGCTTAAAATCTATCTTGCTCCCTCTGTACTCTGATGATGTAGCTCATGGACTATCTAGGCCTGTATATATATGCTCCACAATTCCTCTAAGCCGCTATTTCCTTGGGCAGTTTTGATTGGGGTCCAATTACATAACACGTGTGAATTGGCCCAAATCATACTTGCTGTAACCTCAGGTCCAACTACACAATCCATAAGGAATAATATTCTTTCTGCATGTAAGGCATATTCATAAGGAATATCCTAGCAACTGATAGTACATTGTCCCTCCATCTGATCCCAATTGGGTCTTTTTCTGAACTGACGAGCATGATTTATCCATGAGTGAATACTCAGTTATATGAAAATACCAGTTGTCACATGCATGCAAGCATCAACAAACTGAATCTCATTAATTTAACAACTTGCTAAATTAATCTAATTGGACTTGACTAAGTTAAACTAAGCTAATTGATCCTCTCAATATAGAAATCATCCTTAATTCCTCAACCAGTGGAGCAAATAAAGGACACATTCCCCAATTAGTGGAGAAATTATTGCATGTTCTCACAAAGACTTCAAGTTTGGTTTTCATTAACTAGTTAACTTAAACTAAATTAATTAATTAATATTCAAACTGTTGGTAAGACAAAATTCAAATTTTACTTCCTATTTGTAGTCCAGGGACTAATTAAAATAGGAATCGACACTGCACTACTAAAAATAAAACTTCTATTTTTAGCACTTCCATTTTTCATTCCTGTTGCTCAATCTAGCATTGATGCCCAAATTGCTATTTTTAGCAGTGCTATTTTTAGAAATTTCTTGTTGCCAATTTTCAACACTTCCTCTCAACAAAAAAGGCTTCCTCTTGAACACGATCCTATACCTCTGGAATGTTCTGCATGCAACACATCTACCAAGTGCAGTTACTCCAACAACTCTCGGAACAAAAAAACTCCCAACTGACCTCTCTGTTGGGCTAGAAACATACTCTGATGCTGAAGCTCTACTTGCTACTAACAAGTGCTCCCTGCTGAAGCTCTACTTGCTGCTAACAAGTGCTCCCTCTTTGACCTCTGTGCTACTCCAACATCTCCATGCATCTCGCACCATTTCACCCTTATTTTTGCTACCTTGCACTTTGCAACACACTTGTGCCTCTCGCATTGCTACAGCCTACATGCTCTGCGCTGTCCTGGGATTCCCTACACTGTAGCTCTCTCTACCGCTCCATCCACATCTATCTCTACCCAATCAGTCAGTTCTGCTACTCCTCATCAGGGTTCCCATAGAAAATTTGAATCAAAGATGTTAGGTACCTCAAGGATCCTACCCTCCTCCTTGGGACGATCACTCTACATTGCGCCACCTCCTACCTGGAGGTATGGCTACATGTGATCTCTCAGCCCACCTAACTCAAATTTTCCCCCTACTGGAGGTCTCTGCATGAGTAGATGTCTCTACTCGATCTCCTCTCAGCTTCCCTTGTTGTGGCTGGTCCACAACCTCCTGAAGTTGTTGCATCAATCTTGGCTCCTCCACAATCATCTGAGACTTCTAGCATTGCATGCTGAGAGGTAATATACCCTCCCTCTCAACCACAAAGTCTCCATTAGTTTCCTTGCTTCTCAAGGCTTTGCATGCATCTTGAACCTCAAGAGCATACAGGTTCTTGACCCGTGAACCAATTTGCTTCGCCTATCTAGTGATGATGTGTCTAAGGAAAACTTTTCCCTTACTGAAGACTACATCATAGCCTCTGTCTTCCAACATTGTGATCGACACCAAGTTTCTCTTGAGTCCTGGTACATGCTTGTCATTGGTCAAGGTAAGGTGAGCTCCATGCTCCCTCTGAAAAATAATCGTGCCTACACCTGAGACACTATACTTTTTATAATTATCCATCACTATGAGTATCTAGAGATCTTTCTCCTCCAAAGTACTAAACAAACTATTGTCACCTATCATGTGGAAAGAAGCTCCACTATCAAGAAACCAACCACTTCCCACCACGGATGAAACCATGCATACGAAGAGTGTGAAATCCAACTCGAACTGTGAAGCAAGTGCCTCACCTTCAAATCCTTCGCTGGACCCCTTCTTGGATTTCCTCAGTAGACAATTTGTAACAAAATTGACCACCTCATGACAATGAAAGCATCACACTTTAGATTTTTCAAACTTCTTCCCACCATGGGAAGAACTAGACTCAGAAATAGAAACCTTCTCCTTCCCCTTCTTTGCCTTACTCGCTAAGGCACAATTTTTTTCATTGTCCATGGATGAAGAACCATCTTTGGTGCTCCGTCTGATCTCCTCTTGCATCAAATTTCACCATAGTCATTCCCAATATGGAAATTTCTCTCTTCACCAAGTCCTGGTAGCTATGCTAGCTCTTAGGAAGCCCAAGAAGTGCTAGACTCACCATGTCATCATTAACTGTCACGACCCCTACACTTGCAAGCTCATCCCTGCATGAGGTGAGCTTGTTCAGATACATAGAGATCGTGTCATCCTTTTCACACTTGATCTTTCAAAGTTTGTCCTTCAGTGCCAACTTCCTCTAATCACTGCTATTCTAAAAAATATCTTTCAATGTTTTCCACATCGAAAATGGAGTCTCCTTCCCATGTAGGCTCGAGACAATGTGATATCGAACTCCCTCCCAGAGGATTCTCCTAGCTCTAGCCACACACTTCTTCCATTTTGCTAGTTGAGTAGCATCAGTTAGATTTGAGACTTCTTGATCAATGAAGTACTTAAGGCCATTATCTTTTTATATTGTCTCCATGCAATCCTTCCAGGCTATATAATTCAAATTGCCATTAAGGGCATATTCAAGTCTCAAACCATAGAACACCATCGGTGGAATAGATGTGATAAGAACTCAATTCAATATTTAGAAACCACAAAATTCAACTTCTCTCTCACTGTGTATACTATTCTTCCTTGATCATTTGTGCTCCGATACCATGTAAAATTTTCTCTACAAATCAACCAGCTCATTGATATCATGTAGAAATTTCACTTGCAGATCAAACTGATATATGCAATGTACTAAAGCATAATAATAGATCTACATCTACCATAAACTTTACAGAAGCTTAATTGAACAAGAGGAACATAAGCATGAACAAATATAACTAAGAAGTAATCAACATAACACACAAGATATAGCCTGGGGAAAGCACCAGCCTAAAACCCTGTCTTTGTATTATCAATCAAGTGGAAATCCTCAACAACATATAAAAAGAATAAGCTCAAAATATATCTTGCTCTCTCTGTACTCCAATGATGTAGCTCATGGACTATCTAGGCTTGTATATATAGGCTGCACAAGTCCTCCAAGCTCCTATTTCCTTGCACTATTTTGATTGGGGTCCAATTACATAACATGTGTGAATTGGCCCAAATCATACTCTTTAACCTCAGGTCCAACTACGCAATCCATAAGGAATAATATTCCTTCTGCATGCAAGGAATATCCTAGCAACTGATAGTACACTATCCCTCCATCTGATCTCAACTAGGTCTTTGTATGAACTGAAATGCATGAGTTATCCATCACTGAATACTCAATTATCTTAAAATACCATTTGTCACATGCCTGCAAGCATCAACAAACTGAATCTCATTAATTTAACAACTTGTTAAATTAATCTAACTGGACTTGACTAAGTTAAACTAAGTCAACTAATCCTCTCAATATAGAACTCATCCTTAATTCCTCAATCAGTGGAGCAAATAAAGGACACATTCCCCAATCAGTGGAGAAATTATTGCATGTTCTCACAAAGAATTCAAGTTTGATTTTCCTTAACTAATTAACTTAAACTGAATTAATTAATTAATATTCAAACTGTTGGTAAGACCAAATTCAAATTTTACTTCCTATTTCTAGTCTAGGGACTGACTAAATTAGGAATCCACATTGAACTGCTATTGATTCCCAATCCAACATTGATGCCCAAACTGTTATTTTTAGCAGTGCTATTTTTATCACTTCTATTTTTAGAAGTTTCTTGTTGCCAATTTTCAATAGGATGCAGCCATCTAGAAGATAAACATAAATGATCTGGGGCATGGATGCAACCATCCAATCAAAGGACCACAAAAAGACTCAAGTATGGTCACAACCATCCAATCAGAAGAGTCATGTATGAATCAATCCATGCAACCTGGAGTTGTGTAATCTGAGCCCAGGGTCTTGAATCCCAAC
>APFE031554908.1:135634-164420 GCA_000404065.3 Pinus taeda
CAAAGGTCATGATGATGCATCAAGGACCAGATGGAATGAGGCAAAATGAATGACCCAAAGCTCGGAAGGACAATGATAGAATGAGGATATCCTAACCTAACACGAAGCAGAACGAGTGTCGATGTTCAAGAGCAACAAGTTGTCGTAATAACCAACATAATGTTTCCAAAATTTCCCCCACCATTTCTAGCAAGTACACCAATTATTTTTGAAGCACAAGCTTGAAGGAGATATCATTTTCTTGTAATGTAAGTTCATCTTTCAGAAGAATCTGACCTAGTGATTTTTAACGATCCCTAGGAAGATGAAGCTTGGTCTCATCATGGTGACAAGTCCAATGTTGTCAGGGTTTAACGAGTTTGAAATAGGTAAAACTTAGAGTCTTTTCCACGTTTAGAGAGTTTGAAAAAGACACGAGAAAGAAAACTCCAAAGGTCCCTTTTCGTAAATTTTTCCCTTGAACCCAAAAACGTAGAAAACAATATCTAAGGGAACCTATTGACCATGATAGATCAATGTATACCTTTTTCGTAAGTAATCTATCGTAGCCCATAAAAGGGGTAAACTTATACAAGATATATGATGCTTTGCAGCCTTTAACGAGTTCAAAATGACAAGAGCTCGATGACCTTTTCACATTTACGAGACTTTTTCGTGGTTTTACTGAGTCTGAAAAGTATAAAATATAACTCGTAAATCCATTACCAGGGTTCACAAAGACCTGTCGCTACACAAAAACAAGTGTAAGATCCATTTTTGATATAAAAAGACGTGAAATATTCAAAAATAGATAAAACCCCTAATTTACAAACCCTAATTTTACCAAAAAGTTTATAAAAAGAGGCACGAGGTAAAAATCAAATTGCTTTTTACTGTTTTACCTTAGAGTGAAAAAATTTACCCTCACGCATTTGAAATTTCAACGGTCGACTGGAGGAATATCAACACCTTGTCAGTGAATTCGTCTGATCCAGGTAGGCGCTTCACGATTCCCTGCACTTTTAAGTAGATTATGATGCATTTTTTATGGTATGAGCCGCCATTTAGGAGGATTTTAGGGCAATCATATTCGCGGCGGTCATCGCGAGTTTCCAGCTCGGGACCGTGATGACCCAAAATTTTCCATGGGGAGAAAATGAGGTCTTTGCAACTGTACTCTGAAAAGTGTCAAAGATCCTGAATTGAATGGTAGATTTTGGGCTCGGTGCACCTATTAGAAAAACAGGTGCGATGAGCGCCAATACTCAATATTTCTGAAAAAATAAACAATTTTATGGGATTTCAGTCACCAATGGAGCACTAATGATTGCTTGTGTGTATGTAGCAACGAAACATGGTGATTGAGTGGAAGGAACGAGAGCATATCAGTGATGACAAATTTTCCATGGGGATTAGAACTACCTAGGCGTGCTCCAGAATTACAAGCTTTTGAAATTCTTCATGGTGCCCTGTCTAAGGGTGCAGCCGAACTTGCTCCAATATTTGGTTGGAGAATGGGATCCAAATGAGGGTAAATTCAATATTCGAGGGAAAGATCTGCAAATTGATGCAGCAGCCATTTACTTCCTGACAGGATTGTCACAGAGGGGGGAAAGGCCCCACATGACCGGGACTCATATCACCAGAGATACTATGGACATGTTTATCAGAAGACTGTGTCAAGAGGCGGATAAGTTAGATAAGGGCGGAAAACTCAAGATTACAACCGTTATGGATTTGTCTCTTTGAGCTCTCCTCTCTACCATCACTAGAGTAGCTGGCTCACAGGCCCCACATGAGGCCACCAAAACCAACTCTGGCTAGCAGCTGAGTGTCTGAATCCCATCGTTTTTAACTGGGCTAATGTCGTAGCAGATAACTTAAAATGAAAATTAACTAAGTGTCAGTGAGGGGACATCAAACAATTTGGGTATGGGTCTATCCTTGTATCATTCATCCTTGAGCACCTTCCTATCTTCTAGAGACAGGAAGTAGTTGTAGCATGGCCACCTCTATGGGAGCCACAGATGACTCGATGGGCAATTTTGATGCCCCGAGGAGGCAGGGGTCAACATATGTCATAAAGACCCGAGTTTTTCCAATGGATGGATCACCAGCTAGTTGTTGTCGAGGACTGGCCATAGGTCGGGATAGACTTCAGGGGTGATCTAGATTTAGTACTCCCCCTAGGGAACACTAGGATGACAGAGGTAATGAACTCATTTGTTGATTTGTTCTTTAAAGAGTTTTGTAATTTTTATCAAATTTTATATATGTTTTGATTATTATATTCAATTTTGCAGAAATTGGGTCGGAAAGGCCTACAGGTTTGTCTCCGATTCTCAGAGAGTTGAGTGAGAGTTTGAGATCCATCCCCCCGTGGATATGTATAGGACGAGATAGCCCACGACCTGGAGGGTTTGACAGAGAGAATCCTATTTTATGCGAGATTTCAGGATGTCCCTCGACAGTACCAACAACACATAGCAAGGGTGTCAGGCAGGATTCATCGATTACTCATGTGTGTCATCCAAGCAGTCGCGTAAAATAGAGAGCACCACCATGCAGATTAGACTCCTAGGTTTAATTTGCAATTTTGAGAAACATGTTGTTTCGTGATGTAACCCGAACATATATTTTTTGAGCAATGCGATGTGCAACACACAATATAATATATATATATATATATATATAATATTTATATATATATATATATATATTATATATATATAATATATTATATATATATAACACACACACACCTATGTTTTATTATGTCAACTTATAATGTCTTGAATGCCTTATTTTTACAAATGTCACGAATGTGTATCTAATACATGATTTTCCAATGCATTAGTTAATAGATTTAGTCTTCTAGGAATATGCTGATATGTAATGTAATCAAAATTCCTTTCCAGTAAACAAACACGTAAATACAACCTTAAAATATGAGGGTTTCTCATTGAATAACACCCATTGAGTTAAAGAACCACGAGTTGTGAATCTAGATTTACGATCAATGTGTGAATATTGAGGGCAATAGCCTCATTCAGTAATTCAATGACTGCACTGTCTTCAATGACATTGTTTGTAGTACATCCTAGACAAACAACTTGAAGATATATCAATTCACCATGAGGATCATAGATAACCCATGCCACTGAGGAAAGATTCTGAGTACTGTGATAGGCACCATCATTGAAACTGACATAAGGTGTGACAAACAATTGCATAAGAAGCAAAAAGGACACAATAAGCGATGCACGCTTACACACCAAGCCAAACATGTACAAAATGGAAAACACACTTATGTACACAGAGATGCATGAAAGACTCATGTGTAATATTTCTTGAGATAAAGCCCATTCCAAGGCTTATCTAAAGGGTTTCCTTCATAATCAATTAGCTCATAGGCCCCCTTTTACAAAACACATTTTACAATATAGGGCCCATGCCACATGGGTTCAAACATGCCTACCCCCAGCTTATCATTAGCTTGATCATATAGTAGGATTAGATCTCCCTCTATGAAATAACATGGGTCGACTATCTGATCAAAGTGGGTTTTCACTCTTTTCTTTTGTGCTTCAACGAATAATGAAGCAAGCCGGTGAGTCTTGTCAAGCCATTCTAGATAAGGAAGGAGTTCTTCTGCCAGAGTAGTGTTTCGCAATAATTTGATAAGTAATTTGAGAGAAGGGATTTCACATTCAATTTGAAGGGTAGCTTCTAGACCATAAACAAATTGAAATGGTGTGAATCCAGTCACATCCTTAACCGAGGTACGATATGCCCATAGAGCGGAAAAGAACATCAAATGCTAGTTGGACTTATGCATTCCAATGGTACACTTTGTTTACTGCCTCGACTTGTCCATTGGCCTGAGGATAGTATGGCATTGAAGTATCACGACGCAAGCCTAACTGGGTTTTCAACTCAGTCATCATATAACCACAGAAATGGGAACCCTGATTAGTGACTATAGATTGAGGGACTCTGAACATGGCGATGACATGATTGAACAGAAATTGCGCAACTGTCTTACCATCGTTTGACAATGTAGGCATCACTTTGGCCCATTTTGTAAAATAGTCAACAACAATGATGATGTACCCATGCCCCCCGGTCGAGCAAGGGTTATAGGTCATAAAATCAATTCCCCATTTAGCAAAAGGGCCAACAATAATGACAGGATGCAAAAGAGAAGGGGGTGCATGCATCTTCTGCTGGTAAACCTGACATGCGTGATAGGAGTGGATGGCCAAGATGCAATCTTTGAAAATGGTTGGCCAAAAGTAACCAGCATGAAGAATCTTTTAGGTAGTAGCATAACCAGACAAATGACCACCACAGGTGTCAGAGTGACAATCATTCAAGACTTTTTTAGGTTCCTCGAGAGTTAGATAATGACGGAGAATGGAATCAATGCTAAGACAGTATAAAGTGTCTCTAACAATATGATATGGCTGAGAATGATGGCGAATGTGTCGCGAGCATCCTTAAACAAATTAGGGTAGAATGAAGACGTCTGTAGGTAAAAAATAATGTCACCATACCAGGGATTGAGGGTATTGATCAAGAAAAGTGTGTTGTCCTGAATGAAATCCTCTATTCGAAAGGGAGCGAAAACATATGGTAGTGAATAAAGCAACTTAGAAAATATTAATGACTTCTTAGATTTGGCAGCGGTGAACTCCAAATCAAACTCTTGAAGGATTAAAATCCATTTTGAGTATTTTCTCCCTAGCAATTGGCGTGACATGATGTATGTCATTAGGTTGCAATCGGAAATCACAGTCGCAGTACGCAACAAAAGGTAATGACGAAAGCATTGGACAACATGGACAACTGCTAAGGCTAACTTCTTGACATAATCATATTGAGTCTCGATGTCAAGAAGGTTGCATCTTAGATAATATATGACATGCTCAGAATCATCATCGTCGTCTTGGACCAAAACCATACCAATAGTTCTATTAGCGGCAACTAGATAAAGTGAATAATCGCAATGATAGTTGGGTGGACCCAATAGAGGAGCAGAAACAAGAAGTGTCTTGAGCTGCTCAAATGACCTTTGGGAAATGTCATCCCAAAGAAATGGAGTGTCACGCTTAAGGAGACGTGTGTAACCTTTAGCGACCTGAACATAGTTAGGGATAAAATGACCTAGGAAATTAGCCTTCCCTTGCAAACTCTCCAACTGATGAAAAGAAGTAGGAGGTGGGAGATTCAAGATAGCTTTGACCTTGAGTGGATCGAGGTGAATTCCTTCCTTAGAAATGACAAACCCAAGGAGTTTGTCATATTCGATGCAGAATACACATTTATGCGGATTGAGATGAATATCGTAATGTCTACAATGAAGAAAAATTTGGTGGAGGTGGTTCGGATGGTCGACGTGTTTAGCTGAATGAGTCGGAAGATCATCTAGATAAGGTTGAAAATTATGTCTGATATCATGAAAATCATAGGACATTGCACATTGGAAGTTTTCACCGACATTCTTTAGACCAAAAGGGAGCTTTTTATAAGAAAAAGTACCCCACAGATAGATAAAGGCATTTTTGTGCATATTAGCAGGAAAAATATTGATTTGGTTGTAGCCAGAGAAGTCATCCATAAAAGATAATATCTCACTCCCAGCGCAGTCGTCGATAAGCTAGTCAATAAAGGAAGTAGGATAGCTATATTTTGGACATGCACAATTGATGTCACAATAATAAACACAAACCCTAATAGTGCCATTCTTTTTAGTGACAAGGACAATGTTAGATACCCAGTCTATCAGTGGAATAGGGTAAATAAACCCAGCTTTGAGAAGTTTTTCGACTTCTCCCTTAATGGCAGCTGCTTTTCTCAGGTGCACAGGACATAAATGTTGACGAACTGGTTTCACATCAGGATACGTAGGTATCTCATGTACCACAATACTTGGATCAATTCCAGGCATTTCTTCATATGACCAAGCGAACACATCGTGAAACTCTTGGCAAAGATTGGTGTAAATCTGGATTGCCTCAAGAGAACAAGTTACTCCAATGTGAATATTTTTGACAACCCCCGATTTAACAGAGATGTTGATGGGCATGATTTGCATAATATTTCCCATATTCCCTTCAAATAATATCTCATGAGTGAGGATGCATGTTCGAAGCGGCTGAAAAGGAACATGGGAAGCAAACTTATCCAGATAGGCAGAAATGGCCCCATAGCTTAGGAGAAATGAGGAATGATGATAACTATCGACCCAAGGAGGATCCTCAAAAGACAAAGCTTCAAGAATAGCTTCATCATAAGGAAATTCCTCTTTTAACGAATCCATAGAGGAAATATCTCCAAGCCAGGGGGATTTCACATACGTGTCGAGAGATCTACTTGAAGGAGTCAAGTCAGAAGATGAAACTGAAGCCGAAATGATTTCGACATAATTAAGCTCTACAGGGCTTAATGGCATAACATCACCCCATGACTCCACCTGATTGAGGGGGGGAATCACCCAAGGATTAGGATTGATAGAGATCATATTGATGGAGGTGATATTAGGAGTTGGGAGTGGAAAAACACCCATGGGGGTAGGATCTTTAAAGATTCTAGCACCCACACTCTCATAAGGAATACTGGTATGCTCCATAAACAGAACATTGTCATCCGAGGAAGTGGAATCGAAGAAGGACAACTGATCGACTATAACAATTTTCCCTTGATGAGGAAAACATAGTATGTGAAATAGAGACAATGCCACGACACGCATAGCATACGTCCAACTTCGACCCAGTAGAAGGTTATAAGTTAGATGAGCGTCAACAACTTCGAATTCGACATCGAACGTCTTGCCTTCCAGGGTGATAGGAAAGCATGGGAGAATACCAAATGGATGGGAATATCTTCCATCAAATGCTTCCAAGGTATTGGGAGATTGATTCAAAGATGGAGAACCAATGGCCTTCCAACAAGCAACAAACATGATGCAAGTTGAGGCTCCTTTATCAATAACAGTACGATGACTATTCTTCGATTTAATAATGACTTGGATAGGGAAAGAGATTTGATGAGGAAAAAGTGGTACATGATTTTCAATATCGAATGTAATTAACTCAAAATCTGTTGGATCAATGCAACCAATGGTGGATAGTAGGGATTTCCAACTGGGAGGACAACTATGGAGAACTTCCAATGTGGACATAGCCAAAGGAGCTCTGGCTAGGTCCTCAATAATATTATAGTGCTACATGGCACGAGCATTGGGATTATAGGAGGATTTCTGGAGAACCCCTTTAGTAGGTGGTTTAATGACAAACTTGGTGTTGGGTCATTCAATATGAAGAGAGCCCAAACTAGGTAAAGGAACGTAAGAAGGTACTTCAGGTTCCTTCCCGGCTAATGGAGCATAACCTTTCGATCGAGTACTTATGTGAATAGGAATGGTCCCAGGCATAAAAACCTGACAACCAAATGAGGAAGGGGATTGAGGTTGGTCCACCACCATTTGAGTTCGCTGGGAGGGAAAAGGCTCTTTAAGCACAACAGGTGTCCCTCAAGTCCTCTTAAGCAAACAATTTACTTCAGGCCATCGAGGATAGTCATTAGTGTAATGATCCCCAAGACAAGGATACTTAGGTTTGTTTTTGGAACCATCATCGGTAGGAGCTTTAGGAGGCTCTTTTTTTGGCACATTAGACTTATTTTTACCTTTTCCTTTCTTCTTACCTTTTGAATCTTTCTCTGTCGTGGTGGACTGGACGACATTAACTTCTAAGGTTTTCCCAGGATTAGATGAAGACTAAGAAGCATTTTTAATGTGAGTAGTAGATTTTTTCTTTGTAGGAGTCATGGAAGAATTTCGAGAATATTGAGTGAAAAAACCAATAACACCATCGACAGAAGGTGTCGACGGAGCTTTAGAAGTTCTAGGTCGTGGAGAATCAAGGAAGACATCATAAAGTGTGCAAAATTGGGAACATACCAAATCAAGATACTGAGCACACGTGATGACTTGTTCTTTAGTAACACATGCCCTCACAGTGATATCTCTGGCTATTGGACCGATAAAAGAGGTAATAAACCAATCAATCAGTAGCTGAGTAGGGATCCAGAACTTGATCAAATGGCGACGTCTTCTCCATTCATGAATATGATTGCAGATGTGGGTAGTCATGTCCTTTTTTAGAGAAGTAAGGAGATGTGTTCCCATTTCGTAATGAATCGGTAATTGAAAATGGGTAAGAAATGCCATCGCAAGAGAGTTAAAGTATTGAAATGTTCCACGAGCGAGCTCAATGTACCACTTTAGAGCAGAACCAATAAGAGTCCATTGGAAAAGATAGAGGCAGATAGAATCATCAAGCTAGGAATTAGATGAACACCAAAGATGATAAGTCATAACATGGGCCTGGGGATCTTCTCCAGACTTATCATCAAACTTAGGACAATCACCGGGGATCTTGGTTGCAACTAGTGGCCAATATGGATTATGAAGTATAGGGTTGTTTGTCAACTTCGACACGTCGGGTAGCTCCAAAGTTGCAAGAAAAGATAATTGAGGGTTAAACGACATCATGGGCCTTTGATAAGGGCTATCGTTAGGGTTCCAATTGGAGCCCTTTTGGCCCCATGGATTTTGTTTGTAAGGATTTTGTCCATAAGGATTATAGTTAGGTAGATTAATGCCATAACTTGGTTGTTGACTCAGATTTTGACTGCCAGCAAACCATTGGTTACCATCTTGACCAACAAGGGCAACATATAGCTGCAGAAAATTTTGATAAGGATAATTTTGATATAGAGTACCCTGAGGATGCCCTTGGGGTTGTTGAGGTGTCTGGGGACTATATTGCAACAGGGGTCCAAACTGTGTCTGGGGCCCAGGTTGCACCTAAGAAACAGGTTGAGATTGGAAGCCAACTAGATTCTGGGATCTAGGTTGAGCTTGGAAACCAGTTTGACTAATAGTTGGATTGACTTGACTAGACTGATGTCCTTGTTGGAACTGAGGCTGACTCAAATGACGAAAAGGTTGGCCTTATTGGGAAACAGGTTGGCCTACCTAAAACTAAGGGTGACCTACCTAACCAGAAGGTTGTCCTTGCTGAGGGATAGGTTGGCCTTGCTAGAATTGAGGCAGACCTAACTGACCAGAAGGTTGCCCTGAGTAAATAAAAGAGGAACTTGTAGGGGCCTAAGGTTGTCCCTAAAGGGGTTGTCCTTGCAAGCCTGAAGGTTGTCCTTGCAACGATTGCCCTTGGAAAGGTTTCCCTTGCAAAGGTTGCCCTTGCAAAGGTGGCCCTTGCAAAGGTTTCCTTTGCAAAGGAGGCCTTTGTGGGCCATGGTAAGTAGTGTGATTCTAGGCAGCTGAAAGCGGAATGGAATTCTCAACTGCAACCTCTTAAGGGAGATACCCAGTCTAATAAATATGAGCACAATGATGATTATAGAAGTACAGAGGGTTATGCAGAATGGATGGAGGTTGAGAACCTAGAGGGTTATAACTTAGATTTTTAAGAGCAAACACATATTTCTCACATGACAATCCTGTCGGAATGGAACTCAAAGAGATTAGTAATTTCCCCATTGGTTGACTAACTCCAGATGCCAGAGGCGAAGGACCATTGCTAACAGGTCCAGAAGATATCCCAGTAACAGTAGTAACTACTGAGGATGCAATAACTGCACTAATAGAAGGAGTTGTAGATGCCACACAAACGATGGGTATTAACGGAACGGACGTAACT
Organism: Pinus taeda; assembly: GCA_000404065.3. NCBI lineage: Eukaryota > Viridiplantae > Streptophyta > Pinopsida > Pinales > Pinaceae > Pinus > Pinus taeda. The sequence goes on from APFE031554908.1 coordinate 145,342, forward strand.
AATTTGATTTGTGTCTAAGGAATGGAAGTAAAAGCCGACTAAGTAGACATGAAGGGCGTTGAAGTCGGAATTGCAGTATGGGACCATACAGAGTTCTGATGTAGAGATGTGGAACCAAGTATGTCAGCCAAAGCACGATAGAGAAGTGATAATGAAATATCATGAGCAGTGTGGAAAGGAAAGCATTCGGGAGGAAACTGATGTTCACCGGTTGACACAAAGCTCTCTTGACTGCTAATGGGACTTTTCTCATCCATGTTAGAAGAGGCCATTGGGATCAAAGCACCAGGAGGAGTAGATGGCAGATCCTTGTTTAAAAATTCCCAAATGTTGGGAGGAGTCCATTGATATCAAAAGGCTCCTCACCCGGAGCTCGAGAGGCAAGGGGCTGAACACTTTGAAAATAGGAAGGGTACCACCAATAGTTGATACCTTAGAAGAGACAAGAGAGCTTGGGTCTCACTTGGTAAAGACGACAAGATCGGTGAGTCTACCAGGGTGGCCTAAACTAAAAAATCTGGGAAAAATATATAATCAAATAAGGTCACAAAACCTCACAAGATAGTATCATGATGTGGCCAAGATTAACATGTAATATTTTATCATGAACAAATAAATTTTATGACATGGGAACGAAACTTTGCCTTTTCATGATTAAAGAGTCAAGAAAGAGGATGAAATATGACTCTAGTCTCCTTCGATGTTTAATAAGCCTAAAAGGACAAGTGCTCAGATGATCCTTTTACTTTTAAAGAGTTGAAAAGGAACAAAAGTGGCTGCTCTGGAATTCTAGGAAAAAGATTTACCAGACAAATCATAAAATTGCATATACACCTTGGTAATAAAATGAAAGAGAAATGAAAAAGGACTTCTTGTACGGCAGTCAATCTTCCCGAATGTTGTGTTCGGTGCAACATGATTCATAGGGTGGTAGAATCGGCTTCCTATGGATAATAGGATGATAAGCTAGTGGGGTCTCGCAACATATACATGATGGTACATGGAGCGCAAATCTGTACTAGTACCTATCGAATAATAGAAGGAGGAATCACCCAACCTTAGTGGAAACAATAGCAAGTAGGTTTAACGATGATGGAATATGTTTCTAGCCTAGACCTCTCTATATATGAGCATTAGGTTCCAATGCGTTTTTAAATTTATTCAATAAATTTTAACGATTAATCTTGAATTAAGTCTCGGTTTCAAGGCCGTACCGAATGTATCTTCAAAACTCCTAGAATGAAAATAAATGAGCAAAAATACCATCCTCTTTGAATTAACAACTAGCTAAGGAAGAGTGAGAGGTTCAATTCACAACAACCAAATGACAAGAAAGCAAACCAATGAAAGAGAAAAATAAATACTTCTAAAACTTGCAAGAAATCTAATCAAGAAACTGGAAAAAACATTTTTTTCTTTCAATGTCTTAATCTCAAGAGTTTACTAGTGCAAAATTCATCTTTCAAGTCTTGATGCAGGATGAATGCAATTTTTTTATTTTTCCAAATAAATGACAAGTAACTTAATTCAAAACAAATCAAAAACTCAAAACTAAATATATATTCCCTTTTGCAAATTGGAAAGCTATCTCACTGACCGGGAGCAATGTGATCTATGCCAACTGATGCACGGAAACCAAACAAACAAGTCATGAAAGTTAGGTAACCAAACGTCACACACACCAATCAGGAAGGGGACATGAAGTGAATAGGAAGGAGCTGCAAACAAAGAGATAACGCCAAACAAAGTCCAAATATCCCAATGAATGAGTGACCCAAACCAACCAATCAATCAAGAAACCCTAAGGTATTTAGGTCACATGGTCCAAGAGGAAGGAGTTCAAAAGACTCGGAACTCGAAATGGAAAATTCTAACAATCAACACTTTCGACACAATAGATGTGTAAAAAACAAGCTCAGAGGATAGAACACATTGGCCAATCAACAAACAAACTCTAATATTTGAAACTTACAAGAATTGTCGTGGGTGTGAAACTAGAAACATGCATTGATAATAAATCATTGCACCCCTCTAATTAGCACTTCAAGACATCATCACGAAAGTACATTGGTTAGCTATGCCGAGCTGATTTTAGGAATTGTTGCGACTATTAGGCAATTTAATTGCACTGGACAGTAAAAGGTGCAACTTAGAAGATAGTGAAAGCGTGATTACTTCGTGAATGTTAGACAATAAAGAGTGATGACCTCAGATCCAAGGCAAAAAATTAAAGGTTGGTTGAGGGAAGGCCAGATCTATCACTCACTAGAGTGGGAAGACTACAGGAGTAATCTAACAACTTCTAGAATAAAGCATGCTACCCAAACAACGAGGGATATTATAAACAAACAAAACTTTTCAAAATAGAAGACAAAAGACAAGGTCCTTAGTATGGTCGCCAACTTGTGACATAGGCAAGTTCCCTCTGCAGACAGAGGCAACCCCTCTAGCCCTAATGTAGGTCTAGTCACTACAAAGACAATACCAAAGCAAATTTCCTTAGCAATTTGGTGTTGTAAAAGGCCTACCTTTAGAGCGTCGTTCGATGAAGTCCTCATCGTGTTGCTCCAGCTCTCGTTCTTCTAACCACTTTCACCTTAAAACAACATGTAGGGAAACACCATGAAAACAATCAAGAACAACCAAAAAATATACCTGAAGAGTCAAGGAACCTCAAGCTATCAACATACAATTTAACATGCCATATAGGAAACAAGTTGTTTTTTTGTATTAATGTAAATGAAAGTAAAACTTACAACCAAACCTTGACGTCATAATTCTCCTAAAAGGGTCTTGTCAATACGTCTCCATAAGAATTCACTTGTGAACCATCTCCTAAGGGAACAAATGACTCCCCCATCCAAAATATTGATGTTAGAAAGCTCTCAAGCCAACTCTACTCAAACATATCTCAAGCTAAATTACATATGAGGCTACTCCCACACTCTAATAAAACTCTTTACCTCTACTCCTCCCTGAAGCTACCAAATTACACCTAGATATCTTCAGGCTATGTCCCAATGTTGGGTAGCGGATCCCTCACATAATGTTTTTGGGGCTTAAAGCCCACAATTTAGGGTAATGATATTGTAAAAGTTCTAAAGTGCACGGAGCACGAACTGTAATAGATCGAGTCAAAGGGTTGTCTACCCAAAAATAATGTAAAATATAGAAAGTGACTCAGCCTACCCATGGTCCGCGAACCATGGGAATATAAATAGAGTGAGGCTCTAAGGGTAGAAGGTAACTTTGGTTAAGATCTAATGTATTATGGGTTTGTAAATGCAATATTGGCTCTGAGTCTATAAGTACGAGTTGTGGGTGGTAGTAGTTAGATAGAGGCTCTACAGCTGTGTGCATAGAGGCCTGGTAGAGTCCGCAGCTATGTGCATGGACCCCTGTAGCTGAGTGCACAAGGCAAAATTGGAATGTACTGGATCAAATTTAATAAAAGATAAGTTGTTTTGGAAATATTGTGCATTTGATCATAGATCTATATATTTATGCTTATGTTCTGAATTTATGCATATCTTTAAGGTTCAAGCTTGCACGTGCTAGTTATACTGTTGAATGATGATTAAATACTTTAAGAATTAGATTAGATCCATAATAAACACATTAATAATAACAATATAAGAAGTGCCCCGCCGCCAAGCCATGCAAAGGCCAGAAAGCTGCACAGAGTAGTGCGAGTGCACAGATCGGTTTGTGACCTTCCTATCCTCATCTAGACATCCCTAGGGTGTAGAAACTTGGTTCCAACACCCTCCCATACTACCTCAGGTTAGACTTTAGTCTGCACTCCACAGACTGTTGTTGAAAGGGCTAAGAGTGCGGGATTTGTTTCGCTAAAACACTTATAAACCTGGGTTAGGTCCCATCAAGCCAAAAAATGGTTTTGTTACCGAGCTAGACCACACTCCGCAGACTGTTTCCAAAAGGGCTGGTAGTGTGGGATTTGTTTGGCTAAAACACTTCCAAACTTGGGTCAGGCCCCATCAAGCCAACACCCAGCTACATCCAAACTAGTTGATCTCATTCATGGAGGAGACATTTATAGGAGGGGGAGGTTCCATAAGAGATGGGAGAAAGAGCTTATCTCTTACAGAGGTTGCACAAAAGGCGGAACAACTATCCCAAAGGAGAGAGGCGAGCTCATCTAACCCAACAACCAGCCCTAGGATTTCCCATGAAGTAGTTTCATGTCGAAGCTTCAACGAGTTGTTGAAAAAACTTGCCAAAAGTAGCTCAGGGCGGGCCCAACGCAAGGACAGAGCGATGACTTCTCTAGGGCTAGTGTAAACTTGACCATTGTCATGGGTAGTATAACTTTTGATCGGTGACGACCCAAAAACTTAGGCAAAAAGGGGTTTGCTTCAAGGATAATGAACTGAGACATTCTTCCTAAGATCACATGGAAGGTATTGACACAACATGACACAGAACATATGTTAGTAACACACACCTACATTGTACAGAATCAGAGAATGTGGGGTTGGTGACAAATTACTGTGTAATAGAGGTATTGTGATAGCCAAAAGGAGATCGTATGCCAAAGTTATGACCTTGAGAGGTTGATGTACTAATTTACCCAAACGGGGTCCACAATTTTGGTGCTTCATCTCATAGAATTAGGTTTTTGGATGTTTATGGTTTTCCATTACTTCTCAATAATAAATAGGCCTTTGAGCCTCATGGTAACATAGTTCAGAGTCGTTTAGCCACCACATCTCTTCTCATAGATAAGCTACCATCACCCGAGCTATCTTATTTCCATTATGATTGTAAGCATAGTTCAATATTTTTCTATTAATGAAATGAAGTGTTTTTCTACTGCATCACTTTATTTATGATTATATCTGTAAGTTGTTGTGTTCATGTTTAATTTCAGATCAATTACAAATTAACCCTACTTTAGACAACATTCAAGCTCTTATGTATGAATAAGAAACATATAAGGGTAATGGTAAGGAGATAATAGAAAACAGAGTGAGAGGAGCTAGGACAGAGAGGAAAAATATCCTTAATCTCTAGCAGAGCACCAAAGGCCAAAGAAAAAACTGATAAATGAGACATAACAAGGGGAATCTACCCTAAGCATATGTCGCTCTAATTCCCTTACACTATTAGATCACCTTGTGTGATATTGTTGGGACAGGGTCCCTTCAGGTCAATTTTGTAATCAATTTTGTTATCTATGTAAAGTCTCTGCATTTTGAGGAAGTGGAGCATGAAGTTCATAGGATTCAAAGGTGCTTTAGGAAGGTCAAAGCCCCTTAGTTTGTTAGAAGTTACGATGTTATGTGACCTACCCATGGTTCGTGAACCATGGTGTTGTAAAGAAAGATGCTATAAAAAGGAGTCATAGTGAGTCATAAGAAGTAACTAGTCATTGAATATCTATGGATGGGCAAGTGATCTAAGGCAAAAGAGTTTATTTTATGTACTTAGGCAAAGGGGAAGTCTCTTGCAGCTGTGTGGGCGGAGACCTTGGTAAGCCTGTAGATGAGTCCGTGGCCCTTGCAGCTGTGTGCGCAGGGAAGAAAGAATCTGTAACAGAAGGATTGATCATAATAAAGACTATTTGGAGCCATATTTGTGTATCTATGACATTCTATTTAGATATGATTTTTCTATGTATTCGCTCTATTTTCTGTAATTGGTGTGTTATCGCCTAGATTTGCCTCAGGCTAAAAAAGGCAAGCTTCTAGAGTAACCACAAACCACTTAACCTTGTAGCTAGCCTTACAAGGTCGAGGGAGGTCTCTCTCCTTTAGGATATCAGTCAAAATTACTGGAATAGATAGGGATTTTAGGCTAGGTATAGTAGCTCAGAAAGTTTTGATTGATTTTGTTGGTGTTTTTGCCAGATCAAGAGGAGCTGGGCAAATTTGGGTCTGGGAAACTAAGGCAAAATCGCAGGGGATTCTATGGGGCAAGGTAGGTATGATATTCAACACCTTAAATATTAATGGGGTGAAAGGCTAGATTGGTGAGGAGCTAAGAAGGGCCTGGGCAAGTCAAGAATCCTTCCTAAATAGATGAAAAACATGAAATACTGGTGTTTTCCCAAGGTAGAGAATTAAAACCTAATGTATTCCACCTATTTTACTTGAAAACAATCAATCAGAAGAAACTATATGAAAGAGGCATACATAAATAACATGTGAAAGAATTAACATAAGAAGAAACACATGCTAAAGGCCATACCACAAGAATCCCATAAAAATAGCTACAACTTTATTAGTTTCCTGCCAAAACTGCTACAAAATGATAAGTGTACAGTACATGAGCATCCAGCTGAATCCAACCCTTGCAAATGAGAAAGAAAATACATCATATAGAAATTGCAATCCCTCATGCTAACCATCAGGTGTTGAAACCATGAGAAGAGGAGTTGTTTCAACCATTTCTAAACAAGGACCAGGAATATACGCAGTCAAACAACTTGCCTCTAAAAGAAGGGAAACTGATTCATTTGCCTCAAAACCACCTCTAACTAATGAATATACCATCTAAAACTATTTTTCCATTACATTTACATGCCATGTCATCAATTACATCAGTGAAATAATCCATGAAGAGAGAGAAATCAAATTCACAGTCAAAAGGTGAATTTTAATTTCATGAGCAAAATGGCCCTAAGCGCAGCGCCACTTTCCACCTGATTTTGGAGGCCTTCCCCTTAGACAAACTGAGCCCATGATAGCTCATTAGAAAGGTATTCAATTCTAGTTTCTGGAACACTTAGAAATTTTGAATTTGGAGGTAATTTCCCCCCTCAAAATTTGAATCTTCCAAGACTACTTATGTGTGTCCAAAAAGAGGTAGAGAGGTCATTTTTCGGTAGTTTTTAGACCTTTTGGTGAACCAGATCGACTTCAAAACTTCTAAAAATTTCCAGGGTGCATATCCACGTCATTATGAATCCAAAAATGTCAACTTTTTCTCCAATGGATTCCCCAGGAATAAGGGCAACGCCGGTGGCGCTGCGCTTCTGGGCAAAATTTCTGTGTTGTGAATTTCAAAATTTCAAAAACGCAAAAAATTCTCAAAATTTGCCCAAATTTGGCATGGAACACCACCATAAACTACGTTGATGGGTTAGGGAGGATTCAACCAACATATTCAATCTATATTGCTCCTTTTTTCCTTCCAAATCTCTCCTTAGCCTAGCCTTTAACTTTCTAATCCTCATGTTACAAATTTTGTTGCGGGTCATGTAATGGTATGCCACGTGTCGGAGCATTTTATTATCCCTATTGGCCTTCTCAATAAGTCCTTCAAGATGTATGTTGACCCTCTCAAGCCAAGTTTCCCTATCATTTTCAATCTCCTGCTCAATAGGAGTCGATGTGACATGAGCCTCTTTCATCATTTGCATGTTTTCTTTGATCATTTCTAGCTCCATGAGGACTTGTTTGTTTTCGTGTTCCAAGTATTTGATGTTGAAATTGGCTCTCTCTAAGTTGTCCAATAGAGCTTGTATTTGAGTCTCCCTTTCTTGAATGATGATGTCTTTGATGGTTTTTTTCATCCTGAGCCTCCAAGTTAATGATATCAACTCCATGATGAGTATAATGTTGTTGTGGCTCCTCATGCTCAATCAAGTCAAAATATCTTTCCTCCTCATCACCAATATCTTCCTCCTACACATTTTACTTACCTTTTCTCAACTGTTCAACCCACACCTATTTTTTCGATGTAGAAGGCAAAGCCCCTTCCACACCTTGTGGAGATAGCATTTGCCTGTGGATTGATGAAGAGAGCAAGGTCCCTTCTACATCCCGTGGAGAAAACACTTGCCTAGTAGCTGCAAAAAGTCTCCTTGTGCCTCTCAAATATGTCAAGTACACTGCCATCTTAGCAATTTTGGTTTCCTTGACCTCTTTCCTTGTTTCCCCATGGCTAGAAGGCCCACCTTCTTCTTGATTCACTGGTGAAGGGATCTGTGGATCTTTTAACATCTCATGGGCAGTGAAAGTCTCCCAAAGAATGTTAAGAAGACTGATATGGTGAAGAACAATGATTTTGAACAAGGAGTAATGATAGATGTTGTTCAACTGCTGAGGGTATGACTTCTTCTGCACAAGGTAAGCTATTTTTTCAATATTTCTAAACAAGAAGCATGGGAGATTCATCATCTTTACTCTAGTGAAGTGAATGAGGAGCCTGATATGGTAAGCATACAATTGGGAGAATTTTCCTTCACAAGTGAACTATTTGATGATAATCCTCATCAAAGGAACATACCTTTACTCCAAAAATTTAAAGGGGAAAAGCCTCTTCACCTGGTTTCTGTACTGAGGCTTGATGTAAGGCTCATAGTAATGCTCATCAAGGTCCTAACCCTTGTACCATTTCTTAGCAACATTATGGATTTTAGTGGCCCCTAAAATAACAGCTGGTGATATTGTGAAGGTTACACTGGCAAGTGTCACCTCATAGTTATGTAAATGAGCCATTAAAAGTCTAGCCAACTCATGGTGAAACTGAGCTCTTTCCACTAGTTCACATAATTCAAAACGTCCTTGATGTTTGAAACAAGAGACTGCAAGTGAGAAAGCCTGTAATTCTCTTAAACTGGTCGACTCTTCTCTTATGGTTTTTCCTCCCTTGTGAGGCTTTCTCTGCCTATGCCTCTCTACAGAACTGGCATTGGCTGTCTCCTCCTCATACTCAAAATGACTACCTCTGTCCATGATTTAGTTGACTCTCTTAGTTTGCATAGTTTTGACAATGTATGGGATGGGTGGTATGTGCAATGGCTTGGAGGAATGGATGTAAGTGAAGCTATGGGCAAAACATGACAGGGAAAGGGTTTAGGGAGTAATAAATGGGTGGTAGAAGGTGATAATAGTGGTGGGGATAAGGGTTTAGTTTATGAGGTGAGTGGTAGGGAGAATAAAAGAACTAGGGTTTTATAGTGGAGATTTAGGGTTTTATATTTGAGAATGAAAAACCATGAAATTATTCACATATGCAAACTAAATAGAAAGAGGAACAACGATACTTATTTTCCAAGTGTTGAATAAGAGGAAATTTGGCATAAATGGAAGCTGGGAGCCTTTTTTGGCTTGGCTGGCCTAAGCGCAGCACCACAACCTAGGAGCACAGTGCCACTCTCTAAGCACAATGCCCATTCATATTTACACTGTGAAATTGGCCTCTAAGGATAGCACCAGGCTGTAAGCATAGCACCACTTCCTAGGAATGCAGTGTCGGGCCAAAAATTCCAGAAGCACAATGCCACTCATGTTTTGCTCAAGAACGCTTAGAAAATCGTTTTTGCTTCTCTCCTTGGCTCCTTTGATTTGGCGAAATGACACAATGGCATGAAAATAGAAGAGAATGAATTTATATATGAAATTCCTTTTAATTTTTGCTTTTGAAAAACCTATTTTTGTAATGTCTCTTTTCCCTTTTAAGTGCTCTACTTTTCAGGGTTATTCTCCTTTGCTCTTGCAGCTAGATTGATGCTCTAGATGACTTGATTTTTTGCAGTGGCAGGTGCTTCGCAACATCACAAGATTCATTGGAGCAGTTAGGAACCAATATTGCATATGAAAACATGAAATTACATCATAAATAGAAATAAAAACAAAATGCTCCATTTTCACCTCAAAACAAGTTTTGAGGTGAGAACTACATTAGGCTTTCAAAATGATAAACTATGGCTTTACCAATCATTATTGGTGTCCTCATGTCCTTTTTGATCATTATTGGCATGTAATTATTGGATTTGACCATGGTAGGACCCTAAACCTAATGTGACCAAACCCTAAGACCAAATGAAATGAATTGCAAAGTGAACATGAGCCATGACTAAGTTATATGAAAGAGGATCAACAAGTACAGATTATGAGGGAAAAATTGAAGAAAACACTACCATCAGTGAATCCATGACCTAATAGAATGAAAACTCATCAGTATGAGACCCCTACTATGAAATGCAAAAGAGAAGATTATGATCATTGATGGCAGTGTGAAGACACTAACACTAACATGGTGAACGAAAGTAATATATTTTTTGGTTCACTTAATGATATGAATGTCTAAGGAAATCAACATAGGGTTAGAATATGTCTCTGTAAGTTTCTTTACCTTCATAATTTTCAGGGTTAGGGTTCGCGAAGGTTCGAATAAAGCCCTATAAGTAACAGGAACCCATCACACAGACCTCTGGATGGAAAAACCTGGTTCTATCATCTCCCAATAGTACCTTGAGTTATGCGGCTTGTTGTTGAAAGGGCCAACAATGAAGGGTTTTCTTTGTTGGTGCAGTTAACTCTGAACCTAGGTCCAAAGCCCACTAAGCCAACAAATGGTTCTGTTGCTAGGATCGAGATTTGTCTGAGGAATGTATGATGTCTAATGAATGGTCTCCAGCTAAGAAGGAAATCGAGAAGTGGATAGATCAGAAGCTACATGAATTTGCAGCATAGGAAAATAGGAATCCACGTTTGTTGAAGGAATAGTGGTTGAATAGATACCTATATACAGAGGAACACAAAATTTTCTTATGCTCTTTTTCATGTGAATTAAGCCAGTGGCTATATAAATTGGTAGACAATCAAGGTATGTGGAAGTTGGATAACCATATTGTGCAGACTCCATAATTGGTCAGGAACTTGAGAGATTTAGAAAACAATATCGTGAGGGTTGTTAATTACTATATCGATAACATTTTTGGTAGATTCATCACTGAGTTCACGATCGATATATCTATAAGTTATAGCGAAGCTGAATGACAGTTCTTCAAAGGACCTAGAGGTAAGTATCTGAAGTCCCTGAAAACTTGGATTAAAATTCTATTATGCGAGAAAAGGGTTATGCCATTGAGTTAATGCTTAGAAGAGATCTTACGGGAGCTATGCAAAGTGGAAAATTGTTAAGAATAGATCTAGATTTAGGTGTTGAGTATAGTTCTCTATTGGGAGCATTTGATAGTGATGAGGAAAGTAGTGTTCTGAGGACATCTCTAGGTGCGTTGTAGCTGGTAAAGCAGGGTACCAAGGGGATACCACATCCATCCACTACACCTCCACCATCATCTTTGCCTCACACACCTACACCTACACCTACACCTCTTCCACCTGCACTATTCAATGTGGACAACGCTATGAAGATGACCATATTTAGAGGTATGGGTATAGAAGACCCTAAACAATTTTGGTTTGTAGCTGATGTTGTGTGGAAGTCATAATAGATTATAGGTGATGACTTGGAGAAAGTGCAGTTGGTTACAACACTATAAGATAGAGCACTAAGCTTGTATATTAAGTACTATTTGGTTCATCCAAGTGCAATGCTAGAAGAAACAAAGAAAGTGATCAATAATGAATTAAAGAAGCCTAAGTTCGAATCCCAGTTTGTGACAGAGGTCAAAGAGATCCAGGAGAAGGTAAATGAATCTGAATGGGACTTTGATTAGAGGTTGAAATGTCTACTCTAGCAGGCTAATATGCAGATCACAAAAGATCAACATAAGGACTGGTACATTGCATCACTATTGCCCCATTTGAGATTTTTATTGTTACAACAAGAGATTGGAATGCAGGCATAAGCATTAGAGATTTCTATGAAATTATAATCCTCACCCATTCAAGATACGAATCTGGGATTACAGCAGATCCAGTCACATCTGGCTAGCTTGCATATGGAGTTGCAGAGCCTCAAGAAGGGAAAATAATTCCACAATGAGGTCTGCGTAGAAGTATAGTGTTTGAAATGTAAGGGTTAGGGACATGATAAGGATCATTACCCATTGTACTAGAATTATCTAGTTGGAAGGGGTCATGTCCCCTTGAAAATAGAGAACACTGTTGGGCCAAGTATTGGAGTGGTACCATGGTTCACTATTTGTTATATTACAAAAAAGCATACGACAGACAATTTTCATCTACTACAGAAGTTTGTGTAGACTCCAGAGCAACTATTTTGTAATTTGTATAAGTTTGTGGGTCATGTAGAGCACAATATCCAAACTTACGAACCAATGATGGACAAAACACCAACATATAGAGGACATATGGAAGCTCACCCTCAGGATCCAGGCACAATTGCAGCATGTGAAGGATTTCAGGGATGAGGAAGAGGACGCAGAGGAGGGACTAGAAGAGGTCATGGCCAGATCATCTAATACAACTATGGAGAACCACATCACTTTGTGTGTGACTGTCAGAATACAACACACCCCTCATGTCAATATTGTCACTAGTTTGATAATGTCATAGAACACTGTTGTATACTCATCCATGTAAATAGTTCAGATCCCTCCTTTAAATTTTCTTGGAAAATATTTGGAGCTTTCCATGAGGAAATAGCTCTTCAAACCCTAAAATGAGGGTCATTGCCCTTATGAAGCTCAAAACCGTGATGATTTCCTATTGCACCATGTAAGTCGACAATGGCATCGCTATGTTCTCTCTCATACCTGTGATGGTCTCAAAAAGGAATTTTTCCCAAAGAGGATGAGAAGCTTGGTGATCTAGAAGCTTCTAGAGTGGTAGTTGGAGGTGGTTTCGCATAGATGAGGTGAAATCCTCTTAATTTGAACTCTTGGTCTCATCCCTATGAGATACCTCCTTGAGATGTGGGCCTAATCCTATCTTTGGAGGAGTCCTAACTCCCTCTCCCAGCCTATAAATTACTCATCTCCCATTCCCAAATGGTTGATCTATGCCCATTTGCACCCCTATGTTGAGCTTGTGCTTAGAGGCTATTCATTAGACTCGGGGAAGGAGTGTTTGGAGATTTTCTTGGCTTGGACTTGGATTACCACTCAAGGAGAGCCTTTCAACATCAAGGCTATGCTTGTAAGCTTCCCTTTAAATAATACAATTGCTGGTTCATCTTCTCAAAATATATATGTTTATGTATGTATTGGCTTGTCATTCCTTCATCAGCTAAGTAGGTTTTTATTAGATTTTCTATTGGTTTTGGCGTGCTTTATTGTCTCTTGATCATTTGTGTAGGTACATAAGTTCTAAAAGAAGTAGGAACAAGTCAATGGTGCTAGCAGTTCAAGGATCTCAACAAAGGAAATCAGAATAGCATCAGAGTGAGGTAGGTCATCTCTCTCATTCTACTTTTCAATTATAATCTAGGAATATGTCTAGTTGATTGTCACTCTAGTTTCTAGATGCACTCATTGGGCTAGAGGGATTATCTTTGTCCATAGAGAGGATTAACCTTGTCAACAAAATGGAAACTCTACTGGGGACCATATGAAATTTTCCCTCTCTTTCTTCACCTTTTCTTTTGACGCACTCGATCAACCATTCATTTTTGGACTTCATTGTTTGTCTGGAGTCAATGTCACTATATGGTAGATGTCTGAAGGTTGTTAATTTGAACTGTTTTTCAATATTTTGGGTTTCTTATTTGTTTTCATCGACCATCTGGGTTTGACCCTGATAGTTGCGATGATATCGCATATTTTCTAGTTACAGTAGCGATGATCATTATTTTCCTTGTGACGGGTGTGATGATTAGAGAAAATTAAGAAATGTAGGATTTTCTTTCTTATTTTTAGTTCTATTTTCCTTCTCCCTATGATTTACTAGTGTGTTCTTCATTGAATCTATCATTTTCTAATTGCAATTATCTTTTAACTTGGTTTGAGTGCGCTTGAAGTTTGATTAGCCTTTTAGGGTTCTAGGTCTTCTAGGTCAACCTTTGTCCACTCGTTGGTCTTCCCATCAAAAATCAGAGATCAATTAGCTGTGTAAAGAGTATTTGTGTGTTTAGACATACTTTGCAGATCACTATTTTGTTCTTGTGCCTTAATTTATTTTCATTAGTGGATATTATGAAAGTAACTTAAGCTTCGTTTGACGAATGATAGATTACAAATTGATTGTCTCATTCGAATGAAAAGGGAGTGTTTTGTTTTGAATTTTTTGTGTTTCGAAAAGTGAAAGTGATATTCTTTTCATAGTTTTCAAAGCATTTTGAGTTGCATTAAAATCATTGATGTGAAAGAGATTTTCATATTTGTTGTCTTGCTTGCATTTCTCTTTTACTTTGCACTAGATTACATTAGTTGAAATTTGAAAAAGAGAAAAAATCATCATTATATCTTAAGGAAAATTTTCTTTAAGATATATTTTGGCATTTGCTAATCATATGAAAGATTAGATTTCATATTTTTCATTTAGTGTTCGAATATTGTCATGGATGCACTTTTGCATTTGGTTTGATGAATGATTTTAGTGATCTTCTTCCCTACATAGATAGATTTTTTTGAATTGAAGGGTTTCATTTCATCATCTAGTTTGCATTCTAGGAACAACTAACATCATTAAGGCTTTGAAATTGAAACATAATTACAAGATCAACATTAAAATCTATCAATTAACCTAAGGAGATTTTGAAACATTAATGATCATATCTATTAGTATAGGTTAGAGACATGTTCTAGTGTCTTAAAAAATTAGCAGTTTTCATTCACTTTAGTATTAGACAACGCTAGCACGGACTTTTGCTCGCTGTACTATCGCGTATATAAAGGGAAGTCCCCATAGGTTGAAAACCTTTATCCATAAGAAGCCGAGTCTGCCACCTTATAAACATGATACACCGAACACAACATTCAGGGAGATTTCCTGGATGTATGTCAAGTCCTTGGTAAATTTATTTGTTGAAGTGTAAATTGTAGTTCACTGTTACTTGGTACTCTTTTTACCTAGATTCACCTAAGCAGTCATTTGATCTTTTCTGACTCTTTAAATTTTAAAAGATCATAGAGAACCTTGTCCTTTTAGACTTGCAAAAATATTGAATGTGACTGGAGTCACCTTTTTTCCCTTTTCTTGACTCTTCAAAGATGAAAAGGAAATGTTTTTGCTTCTAAAATATAACTACCCATGATAAACATGTTGATCCCAAGAAGTTTCTTCTTAGACCAAATTGAGTAATTTCCTATTAATTTCAAGATTCTTAAAGCCCTACATTATTTTTTTCTTTCCTTTTTGTTGTTGAGAGGAAGCCATCGTGGCTGAATCATTGAGTCCATCTCATAGTTCCCCTTCATTGTACGATACAGAAGGATCCTCCTAAGGAGTTCATCCAGAACTTCCTTAGTCACTTGAGGATCAAAGCTTTGAACTTGGAATTTTTCTGAGCATCTAACGTTTGTCTTCTCGTCTGCCTCCATCAAATTCCTGGTCACCTCAAGAATTTGATCTATATTCCTATGATAATCCTATTCAGACCCCTAAGAGTCCACAAACTTCTGAAAGTTTGCAAGGTATGGTTGTCTACTCTCTGAATCCATTGTTTGATCTTGTTTTGATATTTCCTCAGCTTCCTTATAGTCCATACGATCAGCCTGGTATTCCTTTGGAGTTATCTCCTCGTACATCTCGGGTTCCTCATCACCAATTGTTTCCATCTATGGAATGTGAAGGTGAAATTCTAGCCTCCTCTCTAGCTCATTCAGAAGTTTCCACTACCCATACTTGTCACATAGATGATGAATAGGGATATGAATTCCCTCTAGAAGACTTTCCTTATACAAGAAGAGTCTTGTCTCTCTCCTATCCTAAAAATAGTGGACCCATGTTGCCACATGGCTATACCACTTTAGCTTAGTTAGCGTTGGGCACTCCTAGTACCTCATCACTTTATCACAACCCCATCTGGTCTTCTAATGCTCTGCCTACATCAGGTCCATTCGTCCCAAATGTGACCTCTCGAACCACTATAAAAATTGTAGTCACTTCAGTTCCAGTTCAACCTACCATTCTATCTCAACTTGTTTCACTGTTTCAACCAACTCTTCCAGTTCAACCGATTGTCTCAGGTCAGGTCTTGGTAAGTTCTTTTATCCCTCGATCGAGTGGACAGATTGTACAACCACCTGGGGGGGAGATCCAAATATTCCTCTGATGTCAGGTGAAACCAATGTGAGTGGATTAAAACTCACATGGTTGGAATGAATCAAACTTTTTATGTCATTATTCCTAACCTTGTTGGTATGTCCGGGTCAGGTAACATCTAATACTGGTAGCCATATATGGCTTAGGTCCCATTCTAACATGCTTATGTCCCATATGGTTTACAAGCCTTGGTTAATCTACCTTACATTCCTCAAGCTAGACCTTATGTTCATCCTGGCCAATCTGCTATTCCTGGGGGATATGGCCAGATTCAATTCGAGAACTATCAATACCCTTAGGGTATAATCCCAAGAACTGGTAAGCTACCCTTATAGAAACAAGGACAACCTTTGCAGCAGCAAGGGAAACCTTCACAATAGTAAGGGAAATCCTTATAGTAGTAAGGGAAAACATTACATTAGCAAGGGAAACTTCTACAATAGCAGGAGAAACCTTTTCTGCAGTTGCAACAACCTTTACAGTCCCAGAAACAATTTGTTCAACAGTCCTCCCAACCTTTTTCCTCGTAAGGCCAACCTTTGCAGCAACAAGGTCAACCTTCACAGCAACAAAGTGATCCTTTGTAGCAATAAGGTCAGCCTTGATAGCAACAAGCTTTATATGCATATTAGCAAGGTCATTCTTTGCAAGGTCAAGGTCAACCCTTGCATCAATAGGGTCAATCTCCTTACATCCAAGGTCAATAGGCTCAACAAACTTATAACCCATATGCCATGTACAATGCTTATCAATGGCCTATGGTAGGGCAGTATCAAGCCTACCCTACATCTAATCCTGCTTATGAGCAAGGTAACCCTCGGTGGGGACAAAATCAGAATCCATATGGACAAATTCCTCCACTGTGGGGGAAATATCCTTACCAACAAGGATGGACTCCACAGTTTGGGTCTCCTAAGAGGCCTTATATGTCATTTAACATGCAATTTCCTTTCTTGTCTAAGTTGGAGTTGCCTGATTATTGTCTTGTTGGGGCTTGACCCAAGTTCAGAGTGAATTAGCCAAACAAATCCTAGTACTACTGTCCCTTTCGGAAAAAGTCAGGGGAGTGCAGACTGAGGTCTCACTCAAAGTAGTATGGGAGGGTGCTAGAACCAGGTTTCTGCACCCTTGAGATGTCTGGGAAGTTCGACTAGTCCCACTATTTGTCCCTGCGCATAGGTCACTCCGTGCACTTCCCAGTCCCTTATGCCTTGATTAACTGCCTTCACATAGCCCTAACCAGGGATTGTGGAGCTTTCGCATTGCTAGAGCCACGCTCTATGCTAGTACCCACGATCTTACTCATCTCTCTATACCAGTTAATTACCTTCACGTACTTGGATGTCTTATGTTATAATTAGTTATACAAAACATTCAAATAAGTTCACAGAGCATATAAATAGTATACCTGTAAATTATACTCAATCACATATTAAAAAAGAAAGAGATGCATAGAAATATGGTAAAATTCTTCTTCATTGATTCATCCATTGGTTATAGACTTGACCTGCCCTTCGCACTCAGCTGCAGGGGTCCTCACACTAGGTTGTAGACTAGTAGGCCTCTACGTACTCAGCTGCAGAGCCTTCACCTACTCTACGACCCAAAGACACACCTTACACTACTTCTCAATCACTTATACTCCTCATGCTTCCTTTTCCTTCCTATATTAGTTATCTTATACACTTAGAGCCTCGCTCTATTTATACAATCCCATGTTCTGCGGACCATGGGTAAGTCTATTAAGCAAATTTTACATTACAAAATGAGGGCGACAACCCTGTGACTCTACCATAATTTTGCGCTCTGTGCCTGCAATTCACAGAGCTTTTATAAAAGGATTGGTCAAAACTTGGGCTTTAAGCCCTAAAACCTACCTTCGGGGGAATCCATTTCCAACACAAGCATCGTCACTCACCCTCAAGCTGGTCGGAAGGGTACCAGCGTGAGGAGGGCACACCTGCAACTCTTGCAACTTCACTCGGAGGGCCCCCAACATAATCTAGCTCTCCTACATGAAATTTTGGAGGGCCTCAGAGGTGACATCATGCACTGTCTCACTAATGTAGTGCAGATTACCATCATTTAGGGTGATCAGGTCAATAGACAATTTCAATTCCTTGACTTTCTTGCGTTACCCTATTCACTCAATTGGGTGTTGGTACTTCAATTGTGTTGATGCAGTTTATGGGTCTGTGCCTCCCTCTTCTTCCTCTACTTCCAGCCCCTACGAAGGTGTTGTTTGGCCCTCACGTGCCTTTGCAGTTGCCTCCTATGCTGCTGCTGTTGCAATGACCTTTTCTTATTCAGTTGCTATCTGTGCGATGTCCTGTGCCACCTATGCTTCTGCTGCCGCTACCTCCTACCTTCTATTTTCTTCCAACTATACAATGTGTGGTTTGGCCTCTTCTTTCTTTCTCTGTGCCGCCAACTTCTATATCTCTGTGATGTCTGGGGTGTGCCACTCTGGCAGCCATGTCTCTAGTACGTTAAAGTTGACATCATCTATGGTTACGAAGGGTAGCTTTCTCCATTGTTTGGTTGAGTCCTTGCACTCTCTCATGTATATGCTATGGATGTTCTCTTTAAGTTCTGCAAAACTCTGCAGGCTGTTGGGTTGTGTTATATTCTTTCCACGACTAACCTACGTAGTGAACTGAGGGGTTAGAGGGGGGGCAGAGCCCCCCCTTCGTTGCGTCAATTGCGCAGCAGGGGTGTCTACGGGGTCCCGGGCAGTGCCCCGAGAAAGTTTTTTTTGGACCCTATATTAGGCTGGGCGAACCTACCTATGGTTTTCGGTCCATGTTTTTGGACGCGATGGTTTTTTTGTCCATGGTATTGGATGCTTCGGCATGTATAAATATGTATTGTAACATTGAAAGGAACATAATGAAAAATCAAGCTGGTAGTCCCCATTTTGAGATCCAGTGGGAAATCTCTATGTATATGTGTTTTATGTGTTATGCTCTCGCATTTTTATTTTTCCTGTGATTTAGAATTTGTATGAAGATAATTTCTGTACGGGGTGAAAACCTACATTTGGTATCAAAGTAGTTTTTGCTTCAAGGGGATGCCTTTATTGATGAGGGGTTTCGCTCGGGCCTGTGGTAGACCCTATTCAGTGGGAGATCTGCGAGATCGATTCTGGTGGTGAAAGAAGATGGTGAGCAGTGGAAAGATAGAGATTGAGAAGTT
>APFE031554908.1:190535-226362 GCA_000404065.3 Pinus taeda
TGTACCTCCGGTCAACAAGGGTCAAGTTACGGTCAACAAAGGCAGCTTAACGGTGATGCGTAAGTTGTTGGGTCACGTTAGTTCAAACGGTGACTTGTCCGTGTTACGCGAGTTGTGGGGGACATAATCCAACTCTGGATTCAATGCCCATAATGACTAGAACCTCCAGCTCATCCACGCAGGCTTATGACGTGTTATTGAACCTTAATTACGCATGACAGTTAGTTTATTTTTCAGTTTTAGCTGTACGCATTAGGATATCTTTCAGATGCCTATAAAAACTTGCGTCTGCGTACGCTTATGTAACTTTTTAGTTGCTGTGTTTTATGAACTTGTTATAATTTTAGTGCATTCCCAGACTCTGTTTTAATAGTGTTGTTCTAGCACTCTTGACTGTAATTTTCTACACATGGAGTAATAGAAGCAGTGTTGTTCTGAAGTTTTCAATACCTTGAGTCTTCTTTGGGTTATATGAATGGAGGGCCCCTGTTCATGTTAGCCTTGTATAGTAATTTATGTTCAGAATTTCCTTATTTCCATTTAGCATTTCCTTTTCTTGACACATGTACAGCGTAATTTACTTTCATGTTATTTCATTTCCAGCCTTTATTTTAACCTGATCAGCATTGTTCTTTTGCAGGTTTTTAACCCGGGATTGCTTGTGTGTTTATGTATTTGTTTTATATCTAGTGTTAGTTTCAGTTGACAGATTCAAAGTTGCTGCCTTTACTTTATTTTCATAGCTGATTTTTAGTTTTATTTCTCAAATCTGTCTGCCAACATATGAATGGTCTCTTTATTATAAATTGTCTATCTCTTAGAGATCAGAATACTAATAACTTGCAGCCAACTTTGGGTACTTTTTAGACTAATCTTTAACTACTTTCTAATCGTGCTTTACACAGTACTATGCGTTAGAGGCAGAGAGTTAGAAAGAGCAAAACATTATAACTAGTCTTTAAAGTAGACTTTTCTCATTTTTTATCATTTCTTAGACTTATCTTTAGCTACTTCCTAATCGTGTCTTACACAGTACTATGTGTTAGAGGCAGAGAGTTAGGAAGAGATAAACATTATCATTGGTCTTTTAAGTGATTTTCTTACCTTTTATTTGCAGCAACATGAATGGTGTTTAATGCCATTAGAAAGTGGTTCTTTGCTTTCAGTTCATTTTAATTCATTTATTTCCTTCAAGTTTTCCTTTTCAGCAAGTAGTTAGAAACCACTAATCACACACTTTCACTCATCTAGAATTCACCTTACACACACCATCACTCATCTGTTTATAAATACATCACTCCATCTTAGGAAGATAAATTAACAACAAACAACACCCCAAACGACAAAAAGCTCTAAGAGGTTGCTTAAGTACATATAGTACACCTTCACTTCATCAGCTTACGAGCCCCGGGTTGACAATTAATGACATCAATTTAGGAACACTAAATTGACTAAACAACAATCAGCTGCAAGGGTCCATGCACTTAGCTACAAACTACTAGGCCTCTGCGCACTTAGCTGCAGAGCCTTCTCCTACTCTACGAACCAAAGGTACACCTTACACTACTTCTCAATCAGTTAGACTCTGCATGCTTCCTTTTCCTTCCTATATTAGTTATCTTATACACTTAGAGCCTCGCTATATTTATACAATCCCATGGTCCATGGACCATGGGTAGGTCTATTAAGTCGAAATTATATTACAAAACGAGGGTGGACAACCCTGTGACTCTATCATAATTTCGCACTCTGCGCACAATTCATGGAGCTTTTATGAAAGGATTTAGTCAAAACTTGGGCTTTAAGACCCAAAAACTGCCTTGGGGGGATTCCATGACCAAAACTAATATCTTGAGGCTCATGAATGATCCCATTCTTCATTTTCTTTACTAGTCTCCAGTCTTAATGAAAATTCCAAGCAATTGCCCCAAATTCAAGGGAAAAGTGAAGGAGGACCCACAAGCCCATGTGATGAGATATCACCTCTAGTGCTCCAATTTGTATGTTGATGATTCTATACATCTTTGACTCTTTTAAAGAACTCTCATAGGTGTTTCCGCTAAGTGGTACATTGAATTTCCTCAAGGTACCTACAGTTATTTCAAGTCTCTTGCTATGGCTTTCCTCACTCATTTCCAACTACCAGTTCAATATGAAACTGGAGCTCATTTCCTTACATCCCTCAAGAAAGATACCACGACCCACTGTTGGGTAGTAGAGGCCCTGTGTAATGGTGTTGGGGCTTAAAGCCCATAATTTGGGGTAAAGGTATTGTAAGAATTTTTGCAAACTGTGCGGAGCGCGAAATGTAATAGGTCAAGTCAAAGGGTTGTCCACCCGAAAATAATGTAAAATAATAGAAAGTGAGTCAGCCTGCCCATGGTCTGTAGACCATGGGAATGTAAAAATAGAGGGAGGATTTAAGGATAGAAAGTAGATTTTTGGAATATCTGATGTATTATGGGTTTGTAATTCCAATATTAGCGATGAGTCTATAAGTCTGAGTCATGGGTGTTAGTAGATAGATAAAGGTTCTGCAATTGTGTGTGCAGAGGCCTTGTAGAGTCCGCAATTGTGTGCGCAAACCGTTGCAGCTAAGTGTGCAGGGAGGAATTGGAATGTACTAGATCAAAGTTAATAAAAGATAAGTTGTTCTAGAATGATTGTGTGTTTTATCACAAATCTATATATTTATGCTTATGTTCTGAGTTTATGAAAATCTATAAGATTTATGGGTGCATGCACTAGTTATAATTGTTAAATTCTTGATTAAATACCTTAAGGATTAGATATGATCTATGATAACCACAATAATAATAAGAAATCTTAGAAGGGCCTTGTGGCCGAGCTACGTGAAGGCCTAACGACTTAGCAGAGTAGCGTGAGTGCACAGATCGGTTCTTGACCTTTCCAATCCTCATCAAGACATCCCTAGGGTGCGGAAACCTTGTTCCAACACCCTCCCATACTACCTTAGATGAGACTTCAGTCTGTGCTCTATGGATTGTTGTCGAAAGGGCTGATAGTGTGGGATTTGTTTGTCTAAAACACTTTCGAACCTGGGTCAGGCCCCATCAAGCCAACAAATGGTTCTATTGTGGGGACTGGGATCTACCTAAGGGATGTCTGATGTCAGAACACTAGAACCCTATGAAGAAAGAGATTGAAGATTGGTTGGATCAGAAGCTATATGTGTTTGTGGTTGGCCTCAGCACACATGCACACACCCCCTCTACCAAACCAGAAGTTTAACATGGCATGCACGATCAAGTTTCCTATATTCAAAGTAGTAGGAAGTGAAGATCCAGAATAATTTTGGTTCGTAGTAAGGGTAGTGTGGGAAGTGCACAGAGTTACAGATGATAACATTAAAAAGGCTACCTTGGTGAGTGCGTTATAGGATCACGCACTGACTTGGTATATTAAGCACTCTAGTGATCATCCAAATGCCGGAATAGTGTAGATCCAGGTTGCATTGAACAAAGAGTTTAGTCGGCCAAAATCAAAGACGCAGTCGATCATTGGGTTCAAGGAGATCGTGATTTTGCCAGGTGAAACCCCTTGGGATATAGATCAAAGATTAAAGAGTACGATCCATGAGGCTAACATGACGCTAACAGATGCACAACACCACGCATGGTTTATGGCATCTTTGACACCACATCTGAGGATGGTGATGTCACAACAAAAGATCTCAACCCAAGCTGAAGCATTAGATATAAAGATGAGGTTTCATGAGACTCCAATATAGGATCCTGGGTTGGGAGTTCAAAAAATCCACATGTAACTACAAAACCTATGCTTAGAGATGCAGAGTTTGAAACAGGGGAAGGCGCCCCGGCCAGAAGCACGAGAAGAAGTGTGGTGCCTAAAATGTAGAATCCAGGGCCATGATAAGGATCATTGTCCAGTATTTGTGAACATTTGGCAGGGCGGGCAATGCTGCTATGGCCAAAAGCATAGGTAGGACCAATTGCGGTGCCCTTGCTTTGGTGCACGATCTATCAAGTGGGAGGAAAGCACACCACAGACAATTGCCACCTACTGCAAAAGTTTACCCAGATCCCCCAGTAGCTACTTTGCAATTTTTGTAGATCGGTGGGCCACGATGAATAAGGCTATAAAAGTTATGAATTGTTGATGGATAGAACACCTGCCTACAAGATGCAGACTAAGGCACAAGGTCAAGATCTAGCCGCAACGATAGCGCACGATGGTTTCCATGGGTGAGGATGAGGATGGGGAGGAATGGGACCAGGAAGGGGCTGCAGGAAGCTAATTTGTTATAACTATGGAGGACCAGGGCACTATGCTCATGATTGTACCAACCCAACCAGAATATCGTGCCCCTATTGTGAGAAGTTTGATCATGAAATGATAGATTTCCCCATGCTAATAGTGCAGATATGTGAGAAAAGGGAAGCACAACGTACGCCGATGCAGAATGTCCAAATGATGAGGTCTGAACCATGCAAGAAAGACCCCAACATGAACATGATGCTTAGAAGTGGCGCAGCCATAGGGGAAGATAAGGGGAAACTAACTGAGGAAGACACAGGGGTTCGCAAGGCTCCTACAAAGAAGCCTGAGTTTGACTTGGAGTGCATGAAGGAGACATTTATGAAAGCTAAGAAGAGCTTCACGGAGGTCTCTACTTCAGGTAGTTAGGATCAACCTGAGCTAGAAATGGATCCTTCTATGCTAACTACCTTTTTAGAGACATGCATGAAGTTACTACATGACAATAATGCAGTTAAAGGATTACAAGAGTTGATTATTAGGTGCACAAGATCAGGTGAACCTTGCATGTTCCGAAAACTAGGAAAACATTATTTTCACACTAGATGGGAAATGCGATTAATGACATAGATTGGTGACTATGAGATGGATTAGATCATTCTGGACTTAGCCTTGGATGCAAATGTGCTACCTAAACAGACATGGGAATGAATGGGCAGGCCCACATTATAGTGGTCTTCTATTCAATTACGAATGGTGAACCAACAAAATATCTTGCCCATGGGGAGATTGCAAGGAGTCACAGTGGATATAGAAGGCGTGACCACACAAACAAACTTTGAGGTAATAGAAATTGTGGATGATAGTAACCCTTAACCCACATTGTTAGGGATAGACTGGGCCATAGATATGAATGGAGTCATTAATTTAAAGAAATGGAAGATGATATTTGAAAAAAATTCCCTACGCGTAGTCATTCCACTAGGCCCAGCTGAAAGAGTGTGCTACACTAAACCCTTAAGTGATGATGAAAGTGATGATGACTTGGATCATATCTACAACATAACTGTGCGAGATTAGGATTGGGTAAATCCAGCTGTAGAATGAAGAATATCATGGGAGCACATATATTCCTGCACTTTAGATTCAGATGAAGAAGATGAACAATGGCATAATCGATTGAACAGAGTAACAATGTTAAACTGCAACATGATGACTAGGTCATTGTGTTGTGTAATAGCTCAGGATTGAGAGCTGCCGATGTATGATGGGTTGATAGTGGTGGAAAAATTCTTGACCAAGTTTGAGAGCGTGGTACCAGAGCACCAGAGGTTTGATGCATTAAAATGGGCATTGTGCACAATGCCTACATGTTGGTGGGAAACACATGAAGGAACCTTTGAAGACTAGCGTGGCTGTAGGCCGATGATGCAGGTAAGGTTTAGGAAGCTAGAACTATGAATAACTGAGAAATAAGATGGATGCGATGACCCATGCATGAACCTCATAAAATGGACCAAAGCCTATGGGGAGGAACCCCGACCAGAGTGGGTAGACTTATTTTATCATACCTTGGATGTCATCCCAAGGAACTGGTATACTGAGATAGAACTTCGACATGGTACAAGCGAATGGGATATCTTGCATGAAGTATTTTTATTAACGTTCTTATTTGAAGACTAATGGATGGATACTGTTGACGATGCATTGCAAGTATTGAAGGCCACCATTTTCAAAATGCCGATAGAACTAGAAGAAATCGTGTAGCCAGAGTGGTCGCATCAGTTGAGCCAGGCCCTAGAATGTTACAACGTGTAGGTAGAAGATTATGATGAAGACCTTAGAAGCATCAATATTCCAGAAATAGAGGGGAGTTTTGAGGGTTGCAAACCAACAATCGAGGACCTTGACATCACCGTACCACTGAAGACGAAACAAGTGAACATTGGTATGGAGGAGGAGATGAAGTATGCAATGCTTGGGGACTATTGGGATGATGCCACGGTGAATAAGGTTGTCGAGTTACTTCGTGAATATCAAGAATTATTCCAAACCAAAATAACCAAGTTAAAAGGGATCCTTGGCAACCTAGGTATGGTGAAGATAACTTTGAAACCGGACGTGAAGCGAGTTAAGTAGCATCCTTACCAATTGAATTCAAAGTATAAGGAAAAGTTCCATGAAGAATTGGACAAAATGCTAGCAGCGGGAATTATTGAACCAGTGGAAGAGTCTGACTAGGTGAGTCCTATGATAGTACAGGAGAAAAAACAGAAGGGATAAATTCAAATCTGCGTGGACCTCCAAAAACTAAATGATTCCTGTGTTCATGACCCATTACAAATGCCATTTGTAGATGAGGTCCTGGAGAATGTTGGTGGTTAGGATGCGTACTCATATACAAATGGGTTTTCAGGATACCATCATATCAAGATTGTGCTGGAAGATAGAAGCAAGAACACCTTCACATCTGAATGGAGATGTTCTTAGTACTCGGTTATGCCCTTTGGGTTAAAGAATGTCATAGCGATATTTTCATGTGTAGTAGTGGCCACGTTCAAGGAATTCATCCACAAGTTTTTGGAAGTTTATTTTGACGATTGGACTGTATTTGGGCTATTCAAGAAACATATTGCGAGCTTACAGTTGATTTTGGATACTTGCCAATTGCACCAGATTGCACTAAATCCCAAGAAGTGCACTTTCCTTTCCCCTTCGGAAACTTGCTCAGCCACGTGGTCTGTAGACAAGGCCTGATGGTGGACCCTTTGAATATTGTTGTCATACTCAATCTACAAGCACCGCGCAGTGTCAAACAACTTCGCACCACGTTGGGACACACTGGCTAGTATCGTAAGTTTGTTAAGGGCTATGCACAAATCACGACACCAATGGAACAATTGTTGCAGAAACACGCTATATATTGTTGGAATGATGAGTGTAATAAAAGTCTAGAGATTCTCAAGTAGAAAATGGTGTCCACTCCCATTTTAGTTTTCCCAAAATGGGATATTGAATTTCATGTCCATGTTCATGCATCATGTATCGTATTGGGCGTTGTACTCATGCAGGAAGGAGCAGAAGGAATTGATCACCCAATCACATTCACAGGTTGAGGATTTTCCAAAGCTGAAAATAAATACTCCACTACTAAGCATGAGGGGTTGGCGATGGTATACGCACTCCAGAAATACCACCATTATCTACTAGGGGGACACTTTAAGATGTGTACTAATCATTCCACGTTAAAATACTTAGTGAATAAGCTTGTAGTGGGGGGGTGAATTTATAGATGGTTTTTATTGTTTCAAGAATATGATTTTGAAGCCATCATAAAGCTGGGACACCTAAACGCAGGCCTAGATCACCTATCTCGAATTGATAATGATGAAGAGCCCACAAACTTAGAGGAAGAACTACCTGATGCACAGCTTTATGCATTGTGCGTCGTGGATGGCCACTTTGAGAATATAATCCACTTCTTAACCATAGGGACCACGTCACAGGGGTATTCAGTTTAGTAGAAGAAAGAACTGGTGATACACGTAGTGGACTTTACTGTTGTTGTGGGGCACCTTTACAAAATGGGAACCGATGAAATATTACGTAGATATGTACCTGAATTTGAAAGAGGACAGATCCTCACAGAAGCACATTGATGGTTTGCAGGAGGACATTATGCAGGATGGGAAACAACAAAAAAAATTCTTCACACCGGATTATGGTGGCCAACTCTACATCAAGATTCAAAAGCATACTCTCGGGCCTACAACGTGTGTTAATGGACTGGGAAACCATCGTGGAGGGATGAAATGCCGCTAAGTCCATAGAAGACACTGCAACAATTCTAAAAATGAGAAATTGAATTTGTCGGGCCTATCACACCTCAAGGAAAGATGGGTGCACGCTATTTCATCACCGCAAAAGAATACTTGACTCGATGGGCGGAAGCACAGGTTGTTAAGGACTGCACAACCGCTACATCGGTGAAATTGTTTGTTCGGGAATATGTTGACACGATTTGGATGCTTGAAAATTCTAATGAGTGACCATGAGATGCACTTCCTAAATGAAATTATCAGTGCACTCACCGAGTAATTCTAGGTATATCATCAGCAAAGTACGACGTATCATCTGCAAGTGAATGAGACAGTCAAGACTTTCAACAAGATTTTAGAGACTACATTGACCAAGGTTTGTAATGTGTAGCAAAATGATTGGGATTTGTGCATACTTACTGTGATATGGGCATATCGAACCACGTGCAAGAAATTGACGGTAAAACACCTTTCTGGTTAGTCTACGACATGGAAGCCACCATGCCGATGGAATACATTATACCAATTTTGTGAATAGTAGCGATGACAGGCATGGCAGATTAGGGAGTGTTGGAAGAAAGGCTCACACAACTAGAAGAACTAGAGGAGGAATGGTTTCTAGCGAGATTCCATCAACAGGTACAGAAGTAGTGTGAAAAATCTTGGCATGATCACCATATCAAGTTGAACACGTTCAAATAAAATGATTTAGTATTGTTGTATGACAGAAAGTTCCAGAAATTGCCTTGAAAACTCCAGATGCATTGGTTTGGACCATATGTAGTCAAGGAAGTCACCGATGGAGGCGTAGTCCAGCTTGAGAAGCTTAATGGAGAGCACTTCCCAAGAAGAGTAAATGGCAGTTGCCTGAAGCTCTACACAGGTGGTCCGACTGCCTAACTAACCGACCGAAGTACAGTCTCACCGCTCTAGATAGTTGAAAGAGAGTGTAGGATGATAAAGAATTCTATGAGGGAGTTGTGCGACAACAAGGGTGTGTGTAGAATGAGTATGTCACAAGGGTCGTGGTTACGAAAAAGGTGCTGCACTGATGTGTAGATAAACACGGAGGTGACTGTTGCTGTCACTATTCATGAAAATATGTTTGAATTATGGCGAAAAGGAGTGGGTAGTGGGCAATTAAGATACAAAGTATGAGCCAGATCTGGAACGATCTACCATAGATGTAACGTTAAAGTGCCAGAAAAGGAGGGAACGACTGAATTTGAATTTCAACACACCTATAAAATGCAGGGGGGCATGCACCAAACGATTTGTGGTATTGAGAGAAGTGAGCTATTGTGCCTTCCCATCGGTATGGAATTGTTGATCATTGATGCTAAAGGAGTAATCCCAAGGGTTGTAATATGGCCAATGGAGATGCAGGACCTTTTGGATAGTGTGGTATCGATGGTCGCAGACGTCGTGCCAAGTTCAGCACCAGCAATAGGGGATGTACTGGAAATTCTTAGACACGAAGCAGAATTGGTCTGGATGCCACTGCCTAAACCACGGGTTGGATGAAGACCCATGAAAGTTAAGGGAAAGACCATGAATATTGAGACAAATGATGGAATTTCAGTTAACAGTTCATCTCTAATGCACCTAGAAGACTGGTATCTCGCGCACAACATCTTTCTTGCAAAAATGCAACACAAGCTGCAGCAGACAATGTGTATAATAGACCAAAAATTGGAGACTTGTTGTGTTGGCACGAAGAGTTCCCACATGCACACCCTTGCTTGAGCTAAAATGCTATGAGGGAGTGCTCTATGTTAACTGAGTAGAGGAGAATGAGCATAATCAATTGTGTGAATCAATAGAGGCAACTGTCCTTCTTTTCTTCTAGTTCATCGAACAAAAACACTTCTTACGTAGGAAATACTGAGATTACTTATGAGAGTGTGGGGGCAGGCCTCTTAAAAGACTTTTCCTTAATGGGTACTTTTTCTCTCCCAACACTGAATGTTCATTCAGCCAATATGATCTTGGGATCTATAGATCCTTGGATTATCCCTACTGATGATCAAAGTGACTCATTTGGCGATGCTATGCCTTTAAGTCCATTGGAGGTAAATTATCAAGAAATTGTCTTAGCTTCGATGGCCGCTTCAAAAAATCATATTTTCTTCAGTATGAACCTAGAAACTTATGTGTCATCTCCCTAGCTGGTTTCTTAGGATTCTATGAATCCTTTGAACGAGTGTTTCCCACCAACGAGACTATCATTGATGTCATGTATCTAGATGAAATTCCATCAAACGGTCTACATCATCATTCTTATTTTCTTCCTAGACTCAATGAGATGCCTTCTTGTCTTGAAGCATCTACTTCTCATTTTCCTACACCTCTAGTTCAAAAACCTGTCCTGGTGCATGAAGTCTTCTCAGAGTGTAATATGGAAAACATCACTACTACAATGTCTCTTGACATTTCCTTTAAACTGGCAATTGTCTAGAACATTCATATTGGGGTTCCCTGTTCTCCAGATGAGATCAGGATTTATAATCAGATTTTTAAATAATTTTGAGACATTTTCACTTCGTCATACGAGGAAATTCCTGGTATCGATCTAGCCATAGTGGTGCATGAGACTCTGACTTATCCTAGTGCTAAGCCTATTCGGAAACGGCTCCACCCTATGCAACCTCGAAAGGATGCTACAATCAAAATAGAAGTAGAAAATATTTTGAAAGTAGGTTTCATTTATCTTATTCCATTGATGGATTGGGTATCCAATATTGTCTCTATTGCCAAAAAGCAGGGCACAATACGTGTTTGTGTTGATTACCGTGATATCAAATCACGCGTGTCCTAAAGATAATTATCCTACTCCCTTTATCAACCAAATCATTGAAAAATGCATTGGGAATGAGATTTCTTCATTCATGGATGGTTTTTCTAGCTATAACCAGATTAACATTTCACCTGCTGATCAACATGAATCAACCTTTATCTATATCTAGGGTACTTTCACTTACAAAAAGCTTCCTTTCAGTTTGAAGAATGTTGGCGTTACCTTCCAATGAGCAATGTCCTATGCATTTCATGAAATCTGACACATTGTTCATCCATACCTCGACGACTTACCAACTCATTCGGCTAAATGTCATGACCTTCCTGGTCACTTATAAGCCATGCTTTTACGATGTCGGCATTAAAATATCCATCTCAATCTGCACAAGTGTGTGTTTTGCATCGAATTTGGTCAGCTCTTATGTTTTGTGGTGTCTTATGAAGGTATCAGGATTGGTCTTTTGAAAGTTGAGGCCATAGTCAATTTACCCCCCCCCTCCCCCCACCCGACATTACTACTGCAATTGCAGAGCCTGTAGGAAAAATCCAATTTTCTCCATCGATTTGTCCCTAATTACACCGAATATGCCAAGGGTTTTACTCGCTTACTTAAGAAGGGGATCCATTTTATTTGGGATGGAGTTTCCCATGAATCCTTCGATTATTTAAAGAATGCATTGATTATTTCTCCTTTACTACATCCCCCCGATTATCGACACGATTAATTACTATATTTGGCTGCAATTGATACCACTATTGCTATGGTGTTAGTTTAGGATGAGGATGATGGCAACGAGCACGTGGTTTATTATCTAAGCAAGAATATTCTTAATACCGAGTCTCGGTATGCCCATGTCGAGAAGCTTGCCTTGGCTGTAGTGCATGTCGTCCAGAGATTTTGACACTATATCCTTTTACAGAAAACCACCTTGATTTTTGATTGTAACCCCATGACATATATATTGACTCGCTAGTTACTAGGGGGAAAATACTCCAAATGGAATGTGATCTTGTACGAGTTTGATTTGGAATTAACTACTACCAAATCAATGAAATCACTCGTCTTTGCTGAGTTAGTATGTGATCTTCCATCTACAACCACCCCAACTAATTTTACTGAGCAGATACCCAATGAAACTTTGTTTCTGATCATCAATCTTGACCCATGATAGGGAGACATTATTTTTTATCTCCAAACCCAGACTTTTCAATCTGCATTGTCTCGATAAGACCGATGCCACGTCCTGCATCAGTCCCAACCCTATCAGATCCTCAGTGATACATTGTATCGGGTTGGTGTGGACTTTGTCCATCACAGATGTCTCACCCTTAAATAGGATGAGAGAGTCTTAAATTATTTCCACTCTGGTGCCTATGGTGGTCATATTTATGGATATGCCACTGCTTATAAAATTCTTCGCGCTAGTTATTTTTGTCCTTCTATCTTCAAAGACTATATTCTAGTTGTCCAATAATGCCATGAATGCCAGTTTTCAACCACAATAAGCGCTCCCCACCCACACCCCTGCTCCCAGTAATTACCATTGGCCAATTTTCCAAATTGGGCATTGATCTCTTGACATGTAACCCTTGCTTGGTCGGGGGGCATGGTTATATCATTGTCATCATCAACTATTTTATGAAATGGGCCGAGGTGATGCCTATATACAATGCTAACAGTATTACTAATGCTTAGTTCCTTTTTAACCATGTCATAACACATTTTAGTGTCCCTCAAGCTATTGTGATTGACCATGGATGACATTTTTGTCACCACATGATTGTAAAGCTAACTGCTTAGTTGGGCTTTTGACATGATAGCTTAACTCCTTATTATCGAAAGGCCAATGGCCAGGTTGAAGTAGTCAATAAGGTTTTGATTACTATGCTTCAATGCACCATTGGGAAGCATAGAAAGGATTGGCATTTAATGATATTCTTAGCTCTTTGGGATTATAGAACTTTTGATAAGATGATCATTGGATTCACTCCATTCCAGTTGGTGTATGGTTTAGAGGTAACTCTTCCAATCTAATGTGAAATCCCTCCACTTAAGCTAGCTATAGAAACTCATCTAAATACCTTTCCTGAGGAGGAGCGACTACTATATCTTGAGAGACATGACGAGACTCATTGCATTTACATGATGGTCATCGAAGCTCAAAACAAGCGAGTCAAAGATCATTTTTACCAAACCATTTCTCCTTGCACTTTTTTTGAAGGCGACTTGGTCCTTCTTTATGATCAAGCCAATGATAAATTGGGGGAAGAAAAGTTCGAACCCATGTGGGATGGGCCCTACATCATCAAGTGTGTCTTAGAAAGGGGTGCTTATGAGCTATGTGATTATAAGGGAAATGCATTGTCACAACCCTGTAATGGGTTATATCACAAAAAGAATTATGCATGAAATTCGTGTAATAACTTTTGTACATTAGTGTGTTAATTAACTAGTATGCATTTTTTATTGTTGGTGTGTTGGTTTTCTTTGCAGACACATGTTTTTCTGCTTACCCTGTGTTCCACTCAGTTTTTAGATGTCATTAGGTCAATACGTTGGTTTTGTTGCTGGTGCTTCTTGTAGAACATGGAACCTCTCTTCCGTAATGTGGGAACTCTATGACCCTAATGGCAAGCTGATTAACTTACAAGGTATCTTCCTTGGTCGAACAACCAATAATATTGTTGAATATATTGTAGTTATTGAACTATTGTTAGAAGTAGTTTCTCTTGGCATTAGAGATTTAGTTGTCAAGTTTGATTTGCATCTCATTGTGTTACAATTAAACAATCATTACTCAGTGATAAATCCACAAATATTGCATATGTATCTATGTGTTAGATTGATGGAAATAAATTTTGATTACATTACATATCAACATATTCCACTTAATTTAAATACATTAACTAATGCATTAGAAAATCTTGTTCTTGATATAAATTTGCGTCATTTATAAATTTGAAGCATGTTATGAACACATAAGTAGAAATAAAAACATATATATATTATAATATATATATTTATATATATTATATATCTTATATAATATATATATATATATATATATATATATATTTATATATATATATATATATCAATGTATATATATATATGTATGTATGTATGTATGTATGTATGTATGTATGTATGTATGTATGTATGTATGCATGTATGTATGTATTACGTCTGTCGGAGTGTTTACATCAAAATGTTAAAAAATAGAGTGTTCTGATACACTTGGCCTTCAAATCCTATAAAATGTGTAAAACACTAGATAAACTATCAAAATGCATGGTGCTCATGATAGCACGAAACCTCCCTGATCACTTGGCCTAGCAGCCAACATAGTCTTGCTCCCACAGTGTCTCTGACAATGCAGTGGAACATCATTTATATTGGCATAACATGGAACCCCTCGAGTTATTGCTTCTAGATTTCACTCCATCTCAACCAAGGGGTCAACCCCTTCCTCTTAGTCCACACCCACTATCAAATGAGAAACTCGTTGTGCTATTAGCGACATGCCTGGTGGTCTATTTGGTCCCAAATCTATGCATTTATCATAAGTTGAGTCTTAGTTTACACTTTCATAAAAATCATAAAACTTGAAAAAATCTAGAAAACAAGTTTTTACCTGCATTGGTCCACTATTCACTTGGTGGCAGATGTAGATCTAGATCCCACCTGGAATTTATGCTAGCACAAGTGTAGTCATCTGCCACAAGTAGTTAGCATTCAAGCAAAGCAAAGAAATGTTGTGGATAATGGATATGCTGACCCATGCCTCCTCTAGGCATGAGCTTCCTCCATCTCATGAGTCTCGGATCTCGGGGGTAAGATGTCATACTTCTGCCCACTGATACTAGAAGAGGGGCACTTGCTCTAAAAAAAAGGTCACCAATATAGAACCGAACCCAAATTTCTTCAAGTGTACATGGTTACCCTTGGTCAGTTCTCATTTCATGTTTTCTAAAAGGCCTCCATGCCAGTTGAAGATGGTGGGGGTCAAACAGGTGATAGCATATTGGAACTGAGACTTGGAAACCTCATGCAAGGATTGGGTGCTAGATACATGTGCCATGGTGAACAAAATCATTCTCAAGATGAGGTTGTTAGTGATTATTTTTATCTTCACCTTACCTTCATTCGTTATTTCGGCAGTAGGACAATATCTCTGGACTAGATTCCTTATGCTCTCGCCTCCTGGGTGAGATCAAAAGAGTTGAACTGCTTCTCCTCAAAGGGATAATCCCGTGATGAAATAAATGTCCATCTCCTCGAGTTCCATTTCTTTCCCATTGATGATGAAGTTCTCTCAATATCCATCCCAAAGGATGATCAGATAAGGTAGTAATTCCACCCAAGCCCTTAACCTTGTGGCCCTAAAGAATTTTAGGAGTCCAAAATCCCTCAGAGTGTTTATGGATGTAGGATCTTGAGTTTCTTGATGATCTTTAGCCTCATGACCTCTTTATTTCCACTCCAAGACCATATTATCCTACAAAACAACATTTAAACACTTATTAATGCCTTTTTCATGGATCAAAATCATCATTTCTTCCTTAGAGATTTTTATTTCTTAAAAAACCACCCTCAATTCCATCGTGCCTATTTTTACAAACAGTGTGATGGCATTGCACAAGCCTTTAGGCTCAATCACAACCATGTTGGAAATAATACTGAGCGGGGGGGGGGGGGGGGGTGCGGTGAATTAGTATTATTAAATCAATATAACTTTTTCATTTCCATTTAAGATTCATATATGCCACTTCAGTTAAGGCAAACTGCGTGTATACGCAACTGTGTGTAATGCAACAAGCGTATATCCACTAAACTTATAATTCAGTTAGTTGTTCCTTAATGAGTGCACCAAAAGATTATTAACCATATGAACAGTAAATAGGAGGAGTAAATAGAATAGATCATCACACACAAGAAACACACATGAACACCATGATGTAAGGTGGAAACCCAATGTGGGTGAAAACCACCTGCTGAAATTCGTCTCAATCTTCTTTTTAATAAGAAAATTCTTTTTACAATGGTTCTGTACTGGTGTAGTCTTATACCAGTATGCATGCTTCTACCTACGTAAGGCTACAACCTTCTCTCGTTCTCCAAACTCTCTTGGAAGGGAGCTACAACCCCCTTAGCTCTTGTACTAGCTGATCCATTTACTAGTACATAGGTGTTGGCCTACTGAAATGCTCCAACCTTTACTTGTTTTCCAACTGCTACTGGAAGGGAGCTACTACCCCCTTAGCTCTTGTACTAGCTAATGTACTAGTACATAGGTGCCGACCTATAGAAGGCAAAAACCTTCTCTTTCTTCCTCCAGGTACCGCGTTTCATACATTTTCAGACTGGATACTCCTGAAGCACAACACCATAATCTAAAGGCCACGTTTCACCCAATTTTCATACTGGACCCATTAATATCATTGAAGCACACAATAAATCAATCAACACTAGCATCATCAATCCCTGAATCACCCAATACTGAATCACTGAAACCTTGTCAACAAAATGTAGTCACCAGAACACAGAGCAAAACACTGAACTTTGCAACAATATTCAGAACCAACTGTATCATCAAAGATCATGCATCAGAGTGCATATGCTACTTGGAAGTGCCAAACCAGCGTGTATACGTAACTTAACCAAATCAAACCAGCTTATATGTCATTAATTACTTATTCATAACTTCGCTACACTTCCTGAGTTCAGACATACCCAGATCATTACATATACAAATATAATAGGTATGTTAGCAACTAGATCTAGTTCATCAGATCACATAAGGATAAGTCATTCTGATCCTGATCCATTATAAATTTCATGCATCAATACTGAAACTAAACATAATCAATCAATATGAATATGCAGAATACTGACACCAGTAAACAATTATCAGAACTCATCAACAACCAGAAACACTTGTAACTTCAAACATCATAGCTCATATGGTATACGCTACTTAGATATATCTAACCTGCGTATGTATGCACTTTTATCATAGTCAACCAGCATATACATATGTAAATATTCATTAATGATTTGCAGCTATTCCAAACTTGAGTTATACCCATATCATAACATTTACAGAACATTACATGTGTCATTATACAGATCTATAATAAACATGATCAAACCGTATAGAGATGATTCATCCCAAGCCATTAGATCCCGATCTATCCTTAGATCTTGTTCTCCATCAACCATTGACATTCCTCCATAACTCAGATCAAGCAAAGCATCATGAACCCATCACCTACATACCAGGTGTCATACTTCATCAGATATTCAAGACTTTCTCAATCCCTTTGCCTAATGATCTTCTTCTCCTTTTATAATCTTAGGCCTTACTCAATACCATGGTCCAAAACCATTGAGAACCAATACTAGGGACCCAATACCTAGGTTCAACACTTTGGATGCAATACCAAGGACCAAAACCGTAGGTCTAAATACCACGTACCCAAAGATAAGCTTTCCCACATGTATGTGCTTTTCTGTGCATGAAAGTACATGCATACACATATGTGACTTTTGATCAGTAATCCCGCGTGTATACGCGTCTTTGTATATAGTGAACCTGCCTGTATAACTTGCGTGTATTCCCTACTTGGTATATAGTGAACATGCATATATACGCGACTTGGTAAAAAAAGGATATACCACTTACTGAAGCCAATCATCCGTTTAATGAACGATAACAGGGGACCCTAAAGGAGGTCCAAAAAGAAGGCTGAGGGCACGAGAAGCCCAAATGGGCTCAAGGATCAAGGCTGAAGGACGAAGGGAAAATGTCAAAAAAAGGTCGACAAAAACCAAAAGAGTAAAGCGATGGTTGACAACCAAAGGCCGAAGGTTGAAGGCCAAAGTTCGAAGGATCAAGGATCAAGGCCAAAGGTAAAAGGTTGATGGGCCAAAGGGTCATGTGAAATTTAGGTCATGTGACCTTTGGGTCATGTGCAAGTGTTGTCAAGTGCAATTAGGGTCATGTGCAATTAACATGCGTATAACCTGAGTATGTACGCGACTTGGTATATAGTGAACCTGCATATATACTCTTCTTTCTTCATTATTTGTATTTTGATCATCAATTCTTTGCTACCGACCTACTGCACTATGATCTGACATCTGTGTGAGTTTCCATCAAGGACAACACTTGTATCATAATGCCAACAATCTCCCCCTTTAGACTTGATGGCAAAGCTAACTTGTCATACTAAGAACTGTCATCTGATTCCTTTGAGCTGTACTGCATCCCATGTATTCTGTGACATCTGATATCTCTTTTGTAGATTCATCTAGTTATATGTAAGTGAGTTGTTCTTCTACGAGTGGGTTACCATCAAGTACAACACATGCATCATAATGCCAACAATCTCCCCCTTTGGACTTGATGGCAACAACACCAAATCACTCTCCCCCTTTGACATCAAGGGCAAAGGGCAGACCAAGATAATCTCTTTCCTTGATAAACATTCCGTTGTCCATACCCCCCCTGAGTACCTACTGAAATCTCTGAATGAGCTCCCCCTTTTTATATGCCAAGGTGTACCAATCTGTCCATGCTCCTTTTGAGTACATGCTGAAGTGTTCTATTCATGCTCCCCCTAATTGTAAGCAAGGTCTGCAAAAATATGTTCTACAAGAATAACATGACTCTAACATAAATCACCAAAGGACTCGTACATACATCCATCTCCCAACCGAGTGGGGATATACCAAATACCAAATGTTTATACATGATTGAACTATTACATCATCCTTCCCATGCATAGTGGGGGTACAAATTACATCATATGACCAAAAGGGATTCATCGAATGACTACAATAGATAGATACAAACTATTACATCATGAGTCTTGATATGACCTTTACATGACATTTATAATAGAGAACAAACATCTAAATAAGATCATGATAGTCATTAGCAACTATCATACACAATGTATGATCTGCTCCATAATCATATGACAACAACATCTAGACTAACAAGAAGGTGTGTCTGCATCAACTCATCCTTTTGAACAAAATTCTGCATATGACATACAGAATCATTCACAT
Source organism: Pinus taeda (assembly GCA_000404065.3). Lineage (NCBI taxonomy): Eukaryota > Viridiplantae > Streptophyta > Pinopsida > Pinales > Pinaceae > Pinus > Pinus taeda. The sequence goes on from APFE031554908.1 coordinate 209,466, forward strand.
TATATCATATGTGAAAAACACCATAACCATCTCATCAATATCAATATCTGCATGATCCAAGTATCATCACTTGGGAACATCTGCAAGTATCATCATATAGGTAAGAACTTATCATCATCATGTCTCCAACAATGCAACTTTGAGTAAACATTCATGTATCCAACAATATGTATCTTGATCTCAAGATCATTAGTCAAGACTTCTTGATATCATTAACAACAACAATCCTCATCCACATGAGCGCCAAGAACTACAGGAATCCTGCATCATAACTGTATTATATGATCTTTATGCATATGACGACAATAGCATATGAGTGACTCATCATCAAGTAATGAAGATGTGTATTCAAGCTTTGTACTTTTTCTTATCCTTATGAATATCACCATGTAAGCACCATATATACATCATTAGAGAATCAACCACAATTTTGATCTGAACACCAACTATGTAACCCCAAGAATCATATGGACAACTCATATCATAGCAAGATGTATCATTTAGCCATATAAGCATCATCATCAAGGACTACTAACCATAATGCCAACAATGCATTATTAAAAGCATATGCTCCCCCTGAACCCGTGTCATCTTGCTTGCTGTCAGATCTGATCATGCATATATCAGCAAGAAGTATCATCCTCCACAAGTTGAGATCAAATCATTTCTAAACATCTTACAAGTATCAAGACATTTCCACACAACATCAATAGATTGTAACCATTATGAAACAGAGCAAATAATGGACTGAATCATATCAGACCCTTTTTCTTGAGTCTGTCCCATTGCTTTTCTTCAAACTAACATATACGCGATTGTGCAGTGTCTAACTTGCATATATATGCGACTTCCCTTTATGAAACTTGCATATGAGATTTAGGACATTGAAGTTTTGCACTTTCAGGTCCCTCTAAGTCTGTTATGTCTGTATATTGTGCTATGCCACATCTTTCTGGTTGTACTTCCTTCTTCTTCCATATCTTCAAGTGTGATGATGTTTTCTCCTTTTGGTATAGTGCCCGTACTTTTTTCCTGCATCCCTTTGCTGTATGTCCAATCTTGTTACATGCATAACATCGTACATGTTTCATATTCCTTCTATAGCAATCAACAACTCTATGACCAAACATATTGTAAGCAAAGCAATATCCCTTAAAGTACCCGGAACGTGATGATCTTTTTGAGTGATAGTCTTGAACCATTCTTCTTCTACATGTAGCTGCAACATGTCCAAGATTATGAAATACATAACATTCAACATTATTCATTTGAGGAATTGATGGACTATTATTTCCATAGTTAGGAATAAAAGAATTTCTTTCCTTGGTTGATGGGATCGATCTCTCATCTCCTTGTTGAGCATTTCAAATTTTACATTAGAGTCCCTTATCTTACTTTGTGAACAAGATTCTCCTTCAACAAATTCATGAAAACCAAGACCCGTTTTGATAGCAGGAGACCTTTGACTACTAAGAATATCATCCAAGATCTTAGTACTATCTTGAAATCGTAAGAACTTATCCTTTTCTTCTAAGTTATCTTTAAGAATATTTACCTCAACTTGATGTTGCTCCTCATTTTCATGATACTGCTTCTTCATGTTTTCTTCAACTTTTCTTCCTTCTTCCAACTGATGTCTTAGTTCAAGAACTTCGTTTTCTTTTTTTTCAAGAGCTTGGAGTAGTTATTTATTCTGCCTTTTCTATTCTTCAAGATCTTCTTTTAGCGAGAGGATCGCAGCTTCAAGACTTTCATAGTAACTGGATCTATCTCTGAGTTTCTTGATTGTTGTGCTCCTTTCATTGACTTCATTTCTTAATGATGTCACTTCATCCTGCAGCTTTTGACATTGATCTTCCTTGTCCTTGAATAACTTCCTTACCTTGTTTCCTTCCTCTAGTTGAGCTTTTATTTTGGTAGCTTCTTCTATGAAGGCACATTCCCTTTTGTTCAATAGATCTTGTTGATCTCTAATTTTGTTTGTAAGCCTTTTAAATTTTTCCTCTATTTCATATCTTTCTTGCTCACCCATTAGAGCAAATTCAGTTGTTTCACTATCGCTTTCATCATCTTCTAAAGGATGGATAAATGTATCACCATAGTATAACAAATTCATACCTGCTAGGTCTTTAGCTTGTTCATCTTCATTCTGAAGTGATTCTAAATCTGAAGTGCTTCTTCCACATATTCCACAATCGATTCTCCCATTGTCATAGCTCTTCTGAGATGTATTCTTCTTCTTATGCACTTTCTTCTTAAGCTTCTTTCCCATTGATCTACGGATCTCCTTTAAGCAATCAAGCTTCTACCGAAGGACCTGCTCTGATACCAATTGTTGGAAATAATACTGAGAGGGGGGGGGGGGGTGAATCAGTATTATTAAATCAATATAAATTTTTCATTTCCATTTAAGATTCATATACGCCACTTCAGTTAAGGCAAACTGCGTGTATACGCAACTGTGTGTAATGCAACAAGCATATATCCAGTAAACTTATAATTCAGTTAGTTGATCCTTAATGAGTGCATTAGAACATTATTAACCATATGAATAGTAAACAGGAGCAGTAAATAGAATAGATCATCACACACAAGAAGCACACATGAACACCATGATGTAAGGTGGAAACCCAATGTGGGTGAAAACCACCTGCTGCAAGTCGTCTCAATCCTCTTTTTAATAAGAAACTTCTTTTTACAATGGTTATGTACTGGTGTAGTCTTATACTAGTACGCAGGCTTCTACCTGCAGAAGGCTACAACCTTCTCTCGTTCTCCAGACTCTCCTGGAAGGGAGCTACAACCCCCTTAGCTCTTGTATTAGTCGATCCATTTACTAGTATGTAGGTGTCAGCCTACTGAAATGCTCCAACCTTTACTTGTTTTCCAGCTGCTACTAGAAGGGAGCTACCACCCCCTTAGATCTTGTACTAGCTAATGTACTAGTACGTAGGTGCTGACCTATAGAAGACAACAACCTTCTCTTTCTTCCTCTAGGTACCACGTTTTATACATTTTCAGACTGGATACTCCTGAAGCACAACACCATAATCTAAAGGCCACGTTTCATCCAATTTTCATACTGGACCCATTAATATCATTGAAGCACACAATAAATCAATCAACACTAGCATCACCAATCTCTGAATCACCCGATACTGAATCACTAAAACCCTGTCAACAAAATGCAGTCACCAGAACACAGAGAAGAACATTGAACTTTGCAACAATATTTAGAACCAATTGTATCATCAAAGATCATGCATCAGAGTGCATACGCTACTTGGAAGTGTTGAACCAGCATGTGTACACAACTTAACCAAAGCGAACCAGCGTATATGTCATTAATTACTTATTCATAACTTCGCTGCACTTCTTGACTTCAGACATACCCAGATCATTACATATACAAAGATAATAGGTATGTTAGCAACCAGATCTAGTTCATCAGATCACATAAGGATAAGTCATTTTGATCCTAATCCATTATAGATCTCATCCATCAATACTGAAGCTAAACATAATCAATCAATATGAATATGCAAAATACTGACACTAGTAAACAGTCATCAGAACTCATCAACAACCAGAAACACTTGTAACTTCAGATATCATAGCTCATATGGTATACGCGACTTAGATATATCTAACCTACGTATGTACACGCTTTTATCATAGTCAACCAACGTATACATCTGTAAATATTCATTCATGATTTGCAGCTATTCCAAACTTGAGTTATACCTAGATCATAACATTGACAGAACATTACATGCGTCGGTATACAGATCTAGAATAAACATGATCAAACCATATAGAGATGATTCATTCCAAGCCATTAGATCCTGATCTATCCTTAGATCTTGTTCTCCATCAACCGTTGAGATTCCTCCTTAACTCAGATCAAGAAAAGCATCATGAACCCATCACCTGCATACCAAATCTCATACTTCATTAGATATTCAAGACTTTCTCAATCCCTTTGCCTAATGATCTTCTTCTCATTTTATAGTCTTAGGCCTTACTCAATACCATGGTCCAAAACATTGAGAACCAATACTAGGGACCCAATACCTGGTTCAACACTTCTGACGTAATACCATGGACCAAAACCATAGTTCTAAATACCATGGACCCAAATATAAGCTTTCCCAAATGTGCACGCTTTTCCGTGCATGAAAGTGCGTGCATACACATACGTGATTTTTGATCAGCAATCCTGTGTGTATACACGTCTTTGTATATAGTGAACCTGCGTGTATAACCTATGTGTATACCCTACTTGGTATATAGAAAATCTGCATATATACGTGACTTGGTACATAGTGAACATGCGTATAACCTAAGTATGTACGCAACTTGGTATATAGTGAACATGCGTATATACTCTTCTTTCTTCATTATTTGTAGTCTGATCATCAATTCTTTGCTACTGACCTGCTGCACTATGATCTAACATTTGTGTGAGTTTCCACCTAGGACAACACTTGTATCATAATTCCAACAATCTCCCCCTTTGGACTTGATGGCAAAGCTAACTTGTCATACTGAGAATTGTCATTTGATTCCTTTGAGCTGTCCTGTATCCCATGTTTCTGTCACATCTGATATCTCTTCTGTAGATTCATCTAGTTATATATAAGTGAGTTGTTCTTCTACGAGTGGGTTGCCATCAAGTACAACACATGCATCATAATTCCCACAAACCATCATAGTTCTGATGACCATACTTGTGATGGTCATTGACACCCTAAAATTTTCAAATCCTCCTTTCTAGCATAAAAATTACCACTTAAAATGCATAAAATGGTAATAAAATGCAAGAGTAAGGATGAGGCTCTTACCTGCCGTAGACAGTTCATGAAGCGGTACACTGGATCTCCCATAGTAACCACTGGAAAATAAAGAGAATTAGGGCACAAAAAATAGTATCACAGCTCATTTTGGTAAAATGGTAAAAAATGAAATTACTTTTACCTATTTATAAGTCTTTAAAATCATTTTGTCAAATATTTTCATAATATTTTAATATTTTATCTCGATATGCGTGATGGATGTGTTTCTTGTGTAGTTATGGGTGCTTTCAATGTGAACAAGTGGTCATTATTGACTGATTATGGGAGTTTTATTTTAACTCTTTTTTGGACTCATTAAATAAATGAAAAGGGAACCCCCTTTTTGAACAGGTAAATCCCCTCTGCGGAAAGAGGCGATCCCACTAGCCCAGAACGGGTCTAGCAACAATCAATCAATGCTACTCTGCAAGTTCCTAATTGCAACTACAAAGTGGGTAATGGACACCTACTTGGATTCCAGCGCTATTTGTTTGATGAAGAGATCCCACTCTCACTCCTTCGCTCTGGTTGGTCACGATCCTACACTATCCTCGCAGATGGACACCTGCACATGCAAAGAGAGAACAAACACAAGCGTGAAATCTAGTAAAAGCAACTATACATCAGTCAGAAAGGATGTAATTCACATTAACCATCATAAGACAAATGAGAATGGAACCATAACAGTAGTCATCTATCTTTTATTAATCAAAACTAAGAAAGGTACAACCAATTTTCTGACGCTGAGTCCTTCTCAAGAGGGTCCAGCCAGCAAGTCTCATAAGCATTCACCCTTGGAGGTAGATCTCCCAAGACAAACAACTCTCTCTCTCACACAAGGCAACAAGACTTCACAACCTTCCTTAATCTCTCTAGCAATCCACACTTAACACACCAACTGCCTATTAAGAGCAGCACTAAAGCACTATGAATTCCTCTATGTCAAAGTCTATATGTTCCAAACTAGCTGCTCATGGCAATGGTGGAGGCTTATATAGGAGAACGAGTCTCCATGAATAGTGAAAGGATGAGCTTATCTCCAAGAAAGGTGGCTCATAAAACGAACAGACATGCCATAGAAGGGAGGGCAAACTTTACAAAGCCAACAACCAGGCCTGGAGTCATCTGGAAGGTTGGCTGTTAGAACAAACTCGCCCAAATAGGATCAGCGCGGGTGCATAACTGGACTGGCGCGCTGGCATCGCATCTCAATAATAGAAGAGGTCTGGTCAGCACGATTTTATACAGGTGGAGGGTGCGCTGGCTATGAAATTCGACCAGCGCGGAAAATCCATGTGCTTCCACGCTGGCAGCAGATCAGTCACACTACAGGCCGCCAGTCAGCGCGGTTATTTCAATAACAGTCGCGATGATCCAATAAACTTTGGCATGAAGGGTTTTTTGGCCAATTTAGAGAGCATGAGCATGGTGGATGTGATTTCATGACACAGTAGGGAGACTGACAAGGAGACAATGACAAATTACTGTGTAACACTTCCTATACCGAGGCATGATTTTCGTAGGATTTTTGGCAGCGTTGACATTTTGAGGATTCAGCTACTGCAGTATTCCTAAGCAAGGAGTAAAACTTCGTTAGGAGTTTTCAGAAAAAAAAAAAAAGTCTGAGACCCCCCAGGGCACTTATTGGTGATTTAGCCCATAAGAATCAGGACAACAAGTTGAGCAAGGTGGTACCATTCAATTGTTAGTGAAAAAAAAAAATTTGGGCTATCCCAAATTTCAAGTACATCAGATCGGTGCATGGTAGAAACTAGAGCTCAAGCTATGGCCAATGAGAAGATCAACAAACTTGAACAATCCTTGAAAAACCTCCAAGATCAGCCTGACAAACTAACTAACGCACTCTCTAAGGGCAAGGTGGAAGCCCGTGAGGAGGCATATATTGGCAATGAATAGAGTGAGGGTGAGTCTTGCCACTCTCTTCACCTCTGGGGCACCCACCAACAATCTCATCCATGACCTCCCAAGCTGGATATACATAAATTTGATGGTTCTCACCTGGCAGCATGGGTAGCACAAATGGAGTAGTATTTCAATCTAAATTACATATTAGATAATGAGACTCAGCTTATGGTGGGGAGCATGTACTTGGACAATGAAAGATGGCAATGGTGGCAATGGTATCAATGTTGCAATGGAAGTTTTTTGACTTGCGACACCTTCAAAAAAGATCTTACAGAGCGCTTCGACCATGACGCTACTTTTTTGGGTCGTCTCACTAAGCTCCGACAAACTGGCACAGTGGATGAATATGTTATAGCCTTTGAAGCCTTAGCTTTCTGCACTAGGGGTATCCCAGATGCATTCTACACAAGAATGTTTTATCAGCGGTCTTAAAGAGGCCATACAAGCCCGCGTCTGACTGCACCACCCTCCCACATGGTCAGAGGCTTGCAAGGTAGCTCGTAACATGGAATCTGCATTAGCAGCCCAGTCCATTCGCCCAGATTTCACCATCAAGGGTTCCCCCCACAAGCTCACAGCATGACTCAAACACTTAAGGTTCAAAAGGTGTCACTTGGAGAAATGGCCGAAAGAAGAAAGTAGGGATTATGTTACTACTGTGATGAAAAATAATCCCCAGGTCATAAATGCAAGGAGCCCAAATTCTTTCAAATTGATGCCACTGATTACAGGTCATTAGAGGAAGCTCCACCACTTGAGGAACCTGAGGAGGCAGAAGAGGACAACTAGAAGGACAATGTCCCTGACGAACCAGTTATTTCATTGCATGCTTTGGCGGGGATTTCTTCACCTCAAACTATCAAAATCAGAGGTTTTATTAAGCATCACCCAATAGTAGTCTTGATTGATAGTGGAAGTACACATTATTTCATCCATCAAAGAGTCGTAGAAGCAGTGCATTGTTTTGTACGAGCAGTTTCTAACTTCCAAGTCAAAATTGCAGATGGGGGAACAATGAAATGTGAAGGCCGCTGTGAAAATGTCAAACTTCAAATGGGGGATTATTAGTTGAAGACCCACATGTTTTCCATACACATGGGAGGGTGCGACATTGTCCTCAGTGCTGAATGGCTTCGCACTCTTGGGCCAATCACAATGGATTTCCAGGAGTTATATATGAGCTTTAAGCAAAACAACTCCACACATACCCTCCGCGGACTCCGGGTGGGAGCTCCCTGTATCATCAGCTCACATAGGATGGAAAATTTGTTAAACAAGGGCCATCATTATAGCTCAATTTAATTCCATCCAGGCCATCAAACCCAATCCTTTGTCAATTCATCCTGAGATGCAACAAATTTTAAATAACCATTTGCTAGTCTCTGACAAGCCTCATGAGCTTCCAGCCTCGAGAGGGGAACATGATCATAGCATCACCTTGGTTCCAAGGGTCCAACCACCAAATGTGTGCCCATACAGATATTTGTTCACCCAAAATAATGAAATAGAAAAAATAATCAAGGAACTTTTGGAAGCAGGTGTCATTCGTCCCAGCATTAGTCCTTATTCATCACTAGTGGTCATGGTGCTCAAGAAAGATGGGGAATGGCATATGTGTCCAGACATTAGGGGCCTCAATAAGTTGACAGTCAAAGATAAATTTCCCATCTTGGTTATTGATGATTTGCTGGATGAACTCAATGGGGCTCAATTCTTCACTAAGTTGGATCTTTGCTCAGGCTACCACCAAATTCGCATGAAGGAAGTCGACATTCCAAAGACTGCTTTCAGAACTCATGAAGGCCATTATGAGTTCCTGGTCATGCCATTCAGTCTTTGTAATGCCCCATATACTTTTCAGAGCCTTACGAACCACCTTCTCAAACCATATCTCAGGAAATTTGTCGTTGTTTTCTTCGATGACATCCTCATCTACAGTTGCACTTGGGCAGCACATCTTCAGCATGTAGATCTACTCTTTCAACTACTCCGCAAGCATAAATTATTTGTTAAGATGTCCAAGTGTTATTTTGGCATGGAAGAAGTTGAGCATTTGGGCCACATTGTGGGGCGTGAAGGTGTCGAGGTGGACCCCAAAAAGATCCAAGCAATGCAGGATTGGCCTCAACCTAAGACCTTGAAGAGCCTAAGAGGATTTTTGGGTCTCACAGGCTATTATTGTAAATTTGTCTGCAATTATGGTTGCATTGTGAAGCCTCTCACTCAACTCCTCAAGAAAAATTCATTCTTCTGGAACGATGAAGCACAACAGGCATTTACAGCTCTCAAAAATGTCATGTGTTCCACTCCAGTCTTAGTACTACCCAACTTCACAAAATCTTTTGTCATCGAATGTGATGGTTCGAGTACAGGTATTGGGGTGGTCTTAATGTAGGAAGGTCGACCCTTGGCCTTCACAAGCCAACAACTAAGTTGGAAGAAACTGGGACAATCTACCTATGAGAAGGAAATGATGGCCATCTTACATGCAGTAGATACCTGGCGACCTTACTTATTGGGGCGAAATTTCCAAATCCGCACAGACCATCACAGTAATAAATATTTTTTGGAACAACACCTATCCTCCCCACAACAAAATAAGTGGCTCACCAAAATGCTGGGATATGATTATGAGATCATTTACAAGAAAGCGCGTGAAAATATTGTAGCAGATGCATTATCTCGCCAATTTGAGGAGGAAAGTGCCCTGCTCGCAATTTCCCTTCCCATTCTAGAATGGATTGAAGAGGCTCACAGGGAATGGTTTTCACATCCTTGGCTCTCCCAACTCCTTACTCAATTGCAGGCAGATCCAAATTCCACCAAGGGCTACTTGTGGTAGGATGAGATTCTTCGCTACAAGGACATAGTTGTAATATCACCAACATCCACCCTCAAAAACCGCATTTTGGTGGAATTGCACTCATCCGCCGTTGCAGGACATTCAAACTTTCAGAAGATGTATGGTCGCACTAGAAGATCATTTTTTTGGATAGGCATGAAAAAGGACATCCTTACTTTTGTAGCGGAAAGCGATGTCTGTCAGCGCCATAAAGGGGAGAGAGTCAAAGCACCAAGAACATTACAACCATTGCCCATCCCGGCATCAATGGATGGAGGTTTCTATGGATTTCATTACAGGTCTTCCAAAGTCAGGAAAAAATTCAATCATCATGGTGGTTGTGGATCGAATTTCTAAGTATGCTCATTTTTGCGCCCTACCCCACCCTTTTACACTGACTTTGGTCACTCAATCTTTCATGGATTAGATCTTCAAATTGCATGGCATGCCCACTTCTATTGTGTCTGATCTTCGATATTCACCAGTAATTTTTGGCAGGAACTCTTCAGGCTACAAGGCACCCAACTAAAACTTAGTACTTCCTATCATCCATAAACGGATGGTCAAACTGAAGCTGTCAACAAATTTATGGAAACCTACCTTAGGTGTTTCACTTCAGAAAAGCAACATCTTTGGGTACAGTGGTTACCTCTAGCTGAATGGTGGTATGAATGATGGTATAACACCACCTATCATGCCACCACCAAAGTGACTCCCTATGAAACAGTTTATGGTCAACTCCCTCGTTCCCCTACTTCTTATATCAAGGGGTGCTCAAAGGTACAAGCAGTGGATCAACTCCTACAAAACCGCACAACCATGCTCACCCATCTTAGAGAGAATATTCATCAAGCTCAAAACTGCATGAAGCAACAAGTAGATCAGCATCGCTCAGAGCGACAATTTCAAGAAGGGGATCAGGTATTTTTGAGGCTACAACCATATAGGCAAACATCACTCAAAGACAAGGGTTGTCATAAACTATCTCCAAAATTCTATGGACCGTATCAAGTACTTCAGCGCATTCGAGAAGTGGCCTACAAGCTAGCTTTGCCACCCACTGCAAAAATCCATCCAGTTTTCCATGTCTCATGCCTCAAGAAGGTGATTGGGAACAATTGCAGAATTCAAACTAGTCTGCCTGAATTGGATAAAGAAGGGTCAATCTGGCTCCAACCTAAATAGGTCCTAGACACGTGAGAACGACACCTGCGTGGCCGCATGATCAAGGAAGTCCTCGTCAAGTGGAAAGACACCTCTCCGGAAGATGCAACCTGGGAACCAACCACTATTCTTCAGCAGTTTCCCCAGCTTCAGCCTTGAGGACAAGGCTATTTTTAAGGGGGAGGGCATGTTAGGGTCCCACCCTAACCCCCTTATTTATGTAGTAGGATCGAGTCATAGTTATAGTTAAGTAAAGAGTCAACAAAGCCCATATTAATAATTGTAAGTGGTTAACCTGCATTTAATGATGGGACCACAGTTAGTTGCAAATGGGCCATGGTATTAGATAGATGGTATTAATAAGAACCATGGTATTGATCTATGGTATTGCATGTATGAGTCATATATAAAGGATAAAGACTCCCTGTGAGGAGCATCGTGTCTTATTTTGTCATCGAGCTCTTCTCTATTGGAGGTTTCCCCCTCAAAGAGGCAAGTGAACATTGCTTTCTAAATAATAAATACTTGCTGTTGTTACTCACTATTCTATGTTCTAGGTATATTTTTTCGCATATTCAGTATTTTGGTATCGTCTTGCAGGTTAAGAACATAACAACATATCTCAATCTTTTCTCCTAATGTCTAGAAAATAAATTAAAAGGGAAGGGGTCTTATGTTATTTTCCCGAACGTTATTATATACTCCTATACTCAATATTATGCCCCCTATTAATTCTCCTACCCCACTACTCACATACCCATTGCATCAAACATAACCCACCCCTCACCTCTCATTGATTCGCCGCACCTGCCATATGATCTGATAGCCCATATCATTTTCTGGCCCCCCGTCATCCTCTGAATGTTAATGCTTGGGGGTAGGTGGGGGGTTCTGAAATCGGTGGTTACAAACCATTGACGTGCCACACTCTCAGGATTTCACAACCCCCTTGCTCATTCCACTTACCGCTCCTAGCACCCCCACGAAAAGTGGTTTCCGCATTCACGAAACCACCTCCCCTGTTCCTGTTAGGACTGTTCACCAAGCCTGCCACCTCAAGATGCCACTCCATCCCATCCGCCTATCACCTCCATTCCCAATGGTGTGCATTCAATTGCTTCAATTGTTAGCTGATGATCTTGCACCACTTATGGCCCATCCAATGGGAACACAATGAAACTAAAAATGCACCATCTCATGCCATTTACAAATTTTAATGCGGTCTATCTACTTAAAGGTGCAATTAAAAATTCATATAGGAATACACAGAGAAAGCAACGAGCACACTGAAAAAGTAGTACAGGTGCAGAAAACTCCATTTTTCTATAATTATCAAGTATTCCCCTTCTCGAATCCCACTTCTTGTTCATTTCTTTTCTTTCTCCCTCTCTAAATTCTCGTTTCTTTTCATCCCTTTCTATTTTAGTTCAACTGCAAATCTGACACAGTTGAGGTTTAAAGGTTTTTTGCAAAATACATACATGCCACCAAATAACAAAGAATAGGTGGTTATTAATCCAATGGTGCACCCACCACTAGATTTGGATCACATACCCCTTGCAAACAAATACTTCAAAGTATATGAGACACTCTCAGAGTTTGATTTATTTGATATCTACTACTGGTGGCAAGATAAATTCGTAGATGGAGTGGATGACATAGGGCTCTGCGATAGTAATTTACCCTTATATATCTTCCCTAAAACCCATATCTTCCCAAAATTAATCAGGAAATGCCATTTATGCTATAACCCATAGCAAAGGGCAGTGATGTCCCCAGGAGGACACATATTGTTTACCATTGATGCAAAGTCTATTATGCAGATGATGCAGGCTCCTATTATTGAAGGAACCACTCCATTTTCCCATGAGATCCTAAGTGAGATGTATCATAGGCTAGAATTCACCAAATGAGCCAAAACCTTAGAACTCTTTATGATTGCGAAAACCCCACTACTAAGCAAGAATCCTCCTTATTCCTCCTCAGTTATTCCTGATAGAACAACACACATAGTTACTGCTCTTTCTTATTTATTAGTTTATTATTCAGATTAGTGGCTTGATGAAGCTGTTATAGGTTTCCTATCCATATTATCAACATAATCAATGCCCTCTGTCCTATTCAATTTCAGTCAATTTCTAGCAGATGCGATCCATGAGAAATTTGTAAATTTCATTACAGAGGAAGTGTTTCAGTACTCCTCATTTCTGGTATATATGATTGTTTATTTTCACGTAGACAGGTTTTAGTTTACAATGACCAAGTTGAATGAATAAGGTGAAGCCCAATCTATTATTTTCTAGGCTGCCTTAATGATGAAGGATCAAAAGCACTTCACCTACAAAACATTTGTGGAAATGTTTGTTCATCCTGCTATGAGCCTTCTCAGTGGGACTGCAAAACCCGAAATCAGTGAAGAAATTAAAAGGATAATGCAATTGACAAATTGAGCAAGAACAAGAGATTGGTACTTGTGGAGCTCATGGTGGTCGTCTATCTGGTTGCAACAACCCAAACATTTTTGCATGCAAGCTACTTGTCGCCCTTGATCTGCAAGGATTACGTTGAAGTGGTCAAGAGATGCCACCCTTACCAAGTTTATACTCGGAAAATACATGTGAATCTAGATATACTCTTCCATATGATTATCGTCAATCCATTCACGAAGTGGGGTATTGATTTTACTAGCAATCTGCCTTTCACAGGAAATCATAAGTATATCATCATAGATGTCGAATACTTTACTAAGTGGGTAGAATCTATGCCTACTTTGGTGAAACAACAACCCTGTTTCTCTTCAACCAAGTCATTTCCCGGTTTGGTATTCCCATAGAGATTGCAACTGAACATGGTAGTCATTTTTAGAACCACATGATGTGTGAACTAGCTCTTACGTTGGGTTTCTGGGAGGAGCATTCATCTCCTTATTATGCTTAGGAAAATGGGCAAGTTGAAGATGTGAATAAATCCCTAAAAATAATCCTACAAAGGATGATTAACAAAGCTCGATCTAATTGGTGCATTATGTTATATCTTGCGCTTTGGGAATAACAAATGTTAGTTAAGACTGCTATAGGTGTTACTCCATTTCAACTAGTTTATGGGTTGGAATCAATTTTCCTATGGAATGTGAAATTCCTTCCCTTAAATTAACTGTTGAACTTTTTCCAGATACCTCTAATATTGAAGAACATCTTATTCATTTGGAACATCTTGATGAACAATGTTGAGACACTACCATAATCAATGAAGCTCATAAAAGGAGAGTAAAAGCTCAATATCATAAGGTTGTCCATCCTAGGGATTTCACTGTAGGTGACCTTGTCTTAGTTTATGACCAAGACAAAGACACCTTGGGGCAAGTCAAGTTCAAATCTATGTGGTACGGTTCCTTCACTACTAAAAAGTTCTTGAAAAAGGAAGCTTATGAGTTGGTTGATTTTGAGGGAAATGAGTTGGTGGAGCCCATAAATGGGCTCTATCTTAAAAGTATTTTTCTTAGGCTTCAGCCTAGCATTTTGCTTAGTTGTAAATATTGTATATTTGTGCATATCTATCTATCAGTTTCATCGTGATGTCGATATTTTTGATCTGCTTTGGCAAATATTGATGGATGATTTGATATATCTAGGGTTCACCAATGGTGCTAGTAGATACACTCGGAACCTTGCCTCTGCAGCTTAGGTGATTTATTATCCATCTGACTAGCTACTCATTTCAAGAGGCATATGTATCGATCCTGCATGAAATAATTTTGTTCAATATACTGATGCCGTTAATTTAGTATGTAATGCGATATATGTTGGTATTGATTCATTAGTAGTACAATTGGATTTGCCACTGGTGGTATCTCAATTAAATAAGATATATCGTGTGAGAGATCTTTATTTATAATGTCAATTTCTTAGAGTGCATTTATTATAGAGATCATTTATTTATATCACATTTATTCATATTCCATGATCAGAAAATTCATTTGTAGATTCTATTGCTAAGCAAGCATTAGATTGGCACATAAATTGTTCATCAAATTAAAAATAAAAAATAATCGAATATTCATCTGTATATATATGATCATCATGGTGAATCCATTGGTACATAGATGGAAGTTTTATGTTCAAAATAATATACAAAATTGGGACAAAATCATCCTACAAAATTAGGGCTTATGCCCATAATAATGTTTAATAAAAAAGATTGGGTCATCCATTTGTTAGGGTCCTATAATTTATAGGATCTCAAGGTCATGGAGTATTTCATAGTTGGAAGATTTCATATTGTTCATAGATTTCAATATTCAATTGATTTCACAAAAAAAATTAAAAAAATGAAAAGAGAGTATATTTAAAAAAAAAGAGAGAGAAAAAATTAGAAGAAAAGAAAACCCCAAATGTTGTTCAATTCATACAGTCTAAGCATGATTCAACAAATTTCAATTTATGTTGATAGGATAGAAAATAAAGATCTGCCAAATAGATTAAGATTGGCAAATTAGTAGTTATATAGAAATGAAATTGGTTCAACTGTTTAATATGGACCAATGGGAGGAATAAGTGATAAACTAGGTTAGAAATAAAAAGAAAAAGTGAAATGGTCTTCAAATCCAAATGCACCCTACAAATGCAAAAAGAAAGGAAATATTTTAGATTAGAAAGATAAAGGGTAGGTAGGTTAAGAAGAATTGCAAAGGGGAAAACACAGGAAAAGCTCTTAAAGGTTTTATGACATATCTCAATGTTTTTTCCTAATGTCGGGAAAATAAATTCAAAGGGGAAGGGGTCTTATGTTATTTTTCCTAACATTATTATATACTCCTATATTCAATAGTCTTCCCCCCTATTAATTCTCCTACCCCACCACTCACATACCCATCGCATCAAACATAACCCACCCCTCACCTCTCATTGAATCATCGCACCCACCATATGATCTGATGGCCCATATCACTTTCTGAACCCACATCGCCCTCCGAACATTAATGCCGAAGGAGGGGGGTTTGAAATCAATGGTTACAAACCGCTGACATGCCACACTCTTGGGATTTCACGTTGCCCTAGCTCATTCCGCTTACCGCTCCCAAACCCCCCCCAAAAAATGGTTTCCACCTTCACTAAACCACCTCCCTTATTCCTGTTGGGATTGTTCACCAAGCCTGCCACCTTAGATGTCACTCTGTTCCATCTTCCTATCACCTCCATTCCTGTCGTTGCACATTCAATTGCTTAGACCATTGGTCGATAGACCCACACCACTTATGGCCCATCCAATGGGAACACAATGAAACTACAAATGCACCATTTCATGCCATTTACAAATTTTAACATGCTTTATCTACTTAAAGGTGCAATTCAAAATTCATATAGATATACACAGAGAAAGCAGTGAGCACACTGAAAAAGCAGTACAGGTGCAAAAAACTCCATTTTTCTGCAATTATCAAGCATTCCCCTTCTCGAATCCCACTTCACGCTCATCCCTTCTCTTTCTCCCTCTCTAAATTCTCATTTCTTTTCATCCCTTTCTATTGTAGTTCAATTACAAATCTAACACATTTGAGATTTAAAGGTTTTTTGTAGAAGACAGTCATTCCACCAAAGAAGAAAGAATAGGAGGTGTTTAATCCAATTCTGCACCCACCACTGGATTTGGATCACATACCCCTTGCAGATAGAGACTTCAAAATACATGAGACACTCTCAGATTTTGTTTTATTTGATATCTACTGCTGGTGGGAGGATAAGTTTGTAGATGGAGTGGATGACATAGGTCTCTAGGACACTAATTTACCCTTATATATCTTTCCTAAAACCCATAGCTACCCAAAACTAATCAGGAAATTCCATTTATGCTATAACCCACAACAAAGGGCAGTGATATCCCCAATAGAAAACATATTTTTTACCATTGATGTGAAGTCTATTATGCAAATGATGCAGGATCCTACCCTTGAAGGAACCACTCCCTTTTTTGATGAGAACCTCAGTGAGATGTATCATAGGCTAGACTTCACCAAATGATCCAAAACCTTAGGACTCTTTATGACTGAGAAAACGACACTTCCAAGAAATAATCCTCCTTATTCGTCCTCAATTTTTCGTGATATAACCACACACATAGTCACTGCTCTTTC
>APFE031554908.1:226895-297726 GCA_000404065.3 Pinus taeda
TCTCTCAGGATTTCGGTAGCATAACCTCCCTATGCTTCAAGACTCTTACTATCACTCCAGACAAGCATAATCACAACTAGCATTACTCCAAACCTCCTAGAACTCTAGAACTCCCAGAACTCCAGAACTCTCTTAGAACTCGAGAACTAGCTTGTCTAATGCATGAGGACAGAATTTTATAAATGGAGAAGGGAGGAAGATTCAATGCACCAGGACGCCCATTGTGGATCGAAATTATCTCCGAAAAGCTACTGAGGATAGATGTCAAGGATAGATGATGACTCTCGACCTCTATCAGATGGATTTTTTCCCTCAAAAGACTTCATGATCTGAAAGGAAAAAACATATGGTTGCGCGTTTGCCAAAAATCATTACCAAACTTAGTTGGTGCGAGTGTTGTTCTAGGACAGAGCGCTAATGGGCGCGCCCCTTTTTGAGGATCTCAGTGATTGGTGCGGATAAGACATTGTGTACCTGCGCCAATGGAAAAAGGGCACTTTTCAGGGATAATTTGCAGAAGGTGTCTTCAGGGAACATGAAGTACATACTCAGGGGAACATAATGCAAGTGTTTTTAGGCTATGTCACTGCTCACAGGTCCTAGAATGTATCCTCCAATGTACGAAAACAGGGGTAACAGGGACGGTGACCAATTGTGACAAATTACTGTGTAACACCCTCCTAGAGTCATCTTTCAGCTCTTTTCTGATTCTCTAAACTAAAAAAAATGGCGAGTACTTGTTGTTTTGAACTTGTTAAAGTAAATGAACCAACGTCACCGCAATATATATTTACCCCTTTTTGGGCTGAGATTGACTATTTACGAAAAAGGTACACCTTGGTCAACATGGTCAAGAGGTTTCCTTGGATATTGTTTTCTACCTTTACAGGTTTTAGGGACAAATTACGAAAAGGGTCATGATGGAGTTTAGTTTTTCCGTTTCTTTTTCAAATTCTCTATATATGAGAAATATACTGAGCTATTCTTATGTTGAGCTTGTTAAAAATTTGCGATGAAAGACTCGTCACCATGACGAGACTGAGCTTCTGCTTCCTATGGCTTGTAAACCCTTCTAGGATGGATTCATTCGAAGAATGAACTTACATGACAAGCATATGATATCCCCTTCAATCTTGTGATAAAAATAATTGGGGTACTCACTAGAAATAGCCGGGAAAAATGAAGATGAGACATCCTTTTTATAGGCAACATGTCACTTTTGACCATGACACTCTTCTGCCCTCATGTCGGGTTTGAGATATCCTCATTTAGTAACTTGTCCTCCCGTGTTTTGGTGATCCATTTTTCCTCTCATTTGACTATTCCACACTATCATCATGACCTTTAGTCCCATGTTGAGTCAGATGTTGCCACACTCCAGAGTCATGTCACCAATATGTTCAAGAGAAGTCCAATCTACAGTTATTTACCTATACATTGTTTGATTCATTACTACAGTCTTGAATATTGTTCCACTTTATTCCTTGTTTCGTGTCGATGATGGAGGATTCATCATTTCCATCCTTCAAGAAGGTCACTTCCTATCGAATTCATCTCATTATCCAGGAGGATGACTTATTCACTCCCTTTCAATACCTCAAAGCTAGCGTGCCCTAATGTCTAGTTCTTCGCATCTTACGAGAGGTCTTCATTATTGGATTTTGATCGGGTGATTCCATGAGTGTTCGACCTCAGCTTCATTTTCAAATTCACATATTGTATTGTTGTACCCTAAGAGTCATTTTCATTATTGGTGGTTTCTCTAATACCTATTAACAGTCGACATCATTGGCTGGTAATCATGTGGTTTTCTAGCATGTTCAACTTCAACACTTTTATTCACATGTTAGGATTCATACATTGGTTGGGTCGGGGCGGAGCACAAGACCCTAAGTCATATCTATTATGATGCAGGCTGTAGGGAGTTATATCTCATTCATGATTGTATACATGTTTCTATTATAGGATGGATGTGACCATACAATGAGACTTTATATTTGTGATGATCCTTGTTACCTGGATGGATGCGCCCATACCATGGATGTTTTCATATAGTCTTTATCATTCAGATGGCTGCATCCATGATGTGGATTCATGTCTTGATTTTAGATATGTATATGTATTCATCATTGATTTTCAGGTCTCATGATAGAGTGTGTCCTTGTCCTTGCCAAAATCTCGTAAAGAATCTTAGCCATCACTCCTCATTTTGCCTTCATGCTTTAGGGGGCATCTGTTACATAGTATTTTTTCACACCTCCTGCACTTCCCTGTGACATAGCCTGAAGTGCTTGAAACATTATCATTATACAATATACTCATCCATGTATATAGTTTGATCCCTCCTTTAACTTTTCTTGTAAAATATTTGGAGCTTTCCCTAAAGAAATAGCTCTTAAAACCCTAAAATGAGGGTCATCGCCCTTATGAAGCTCAAAACCGTGATGATCGCCTGTTGCAAAATGTTAATCCAACGATGTCATTGCTCTATTCCCCCTAATATGGTATCAAAATGGAAGTTTTCCCACACAGGATGAGAAGCTTGGTGATATAGAGGCTTCCAAAGTGGTGAGATGGAGGTGGTTTCACATAGATGAGGTCGAATCTTGCTAATTGGACCTCTTGGTCTCATCCCTATGAGCTACCTTCTTGAGATGTGGGCCTAATCCTATCTTTGGAGGAGTCCTAACTCCCTCTCCCAGCCTATAAATTACTCCTTTCCAATTCCCAAATGGTTGATCTATGTCCATTTTCACCCCTATGCTGAGCTTGTGTTTAGAGGTTATTCATTAGACTTGGAGGAGGAGCGTTTGGAGCATTTCTTGGCTTGGACTTGGATTACCAATGAAGGAGGGCCTTTTAACATCAAGGCTATGGTTGTAAGATTCCCTTTATCCTATAAATAAGAATACAATTGTTGGTTCATCTTCCCGAAATCTATATGTTCATGTATGTATTGGATTGGCTTTCCTTGATCAGCTATGTAGGTTCTTATTGGATTTTCTGTTGGTTTCGGCATGCTTTGTTGTCTCTTGATCACTTGTGTAGGTACATAAGTGGTGAAATAAGCATGAACAATTCCGTGAAACAAGTGGCTCAAGGATCTAAAAAAAAGAAATCAAAATAGCATCAGAGCGAGGTATGTCATCTCTCTCATTATAATTTTTAATTATAATCTAGGAATATGTCTAGTTGATTGGCACTTCTATTTTTAGACCCATTCATTGGGCTAGAGGGATCATATCTATCAATAGAGAAGATTAACCTTGTCAACAACTACCCTGTGCTCATCGTGAAGATGCAAGAAAATAATAATCAAACTCAAAAACTACCCAGAACATCTAGATGATGAGATTTTAATAGCTCGAAGAGGGTCATAGTGTTAATATTGTCACGCGAAGTGGCATAGCTACTATGGAGGATAAAGGGAAGCAACCTGAGGTAAATGTATTGGTTCGGAAGGCTACTGATAAGGAGACAAAATTTTATGTAAAAAATGTTAAAGAGACTTTTATGGAATAAAAAATTAGATTCTCGGATGAAGGAGCTTCTACGTTAAGGACTCAAAGTATGGGAAAGCATGAAGAAACCAGTACTGCATAAGAGGTAGACCCATCATTATTAACACCATTTTTTAAAACCTGCATGAAACTCCTAAGGGATAACAAGGTAGTTGAAGGACTAGAAGAATTGATAGATAATTGTACTGGTAAGAATAAGCCATTATCAGACAAACGCATGATACATAGGGGGCAAGTAAGAAACGGATTGGTCGTGAAATGACATTGACTGCATTGCAGAATACAAAATGGACTAGGTAATTCTTGATTTGCTGTCTGATGCAATTTTTTTATCGAATAAAACATGGGAAAAAATGGGAAGGCCAGCACTACAGTGGTCCTCGATCTAGATGAGAATGGAAAATCAGCAGAAGATTATTCCTTTGGGGCGCCTACATGGTGTAACTGTAACTGTTGATATTGAAGGGGTGTGCACCATAGATGATTTTAAAGTGATTGAAATAGTGGACGATAGTAACCCATATCCAACGCTGCTTGGAATTGATTGGGAATTTGATATGAACATGGTCATAAATTTGAAGAAGCACAGTATGACGTTTGAAAATAAAGAACTAAGGGTTACTTTACCATTGGACCCAGCCGAAGGTGCATGATATACTGAACCAGTCTACAATAATGAGGAGGACAATGATATTGAGAAGATCTATAAGCTAACTGTGGGGGATGAATATTGGATTGACCCTATGATAGATGGGAAAATTATGTGGAAGAAGGAAAGATCTTGTAATTCATATTCAAATGAGAAGCTCAAACACTGGAAAAATAGGTTACACAAGGTATCGTCGCTGCAATGCATCATGCTTACAAAGTCACTCTGATGTGTGTCCACTGAGGTACACAATTTACCACATTATGATGGATTATAAGATGTCAAGTTATTTCTGGATAAATTTTAAAATGATGTACTAGAGGAACATTGGTTCCAGGTGTTAGACCTCGTGCTGAGAGCTATGCCTATGAGTTGGTGGGGTACACATAAAGACAACTTTGTAGACTAGAAGGAATATCAACAGATGATAAAGCTACAGTTTGGGTATGCCAATATCCACATTATGGAGAAATATAAAAGGAAGGATGATCTGCATGAGTATCTATCTCTATGGATGAAATCTTGGGGAGAAGAACCACAACCATAATGGGTTCATATTTTCTATCTGTTGACATGGCGAATGTGCACAATGCCAACAAGGGGAACTAACTCAATCGCAAGCCCCAATTAGACCTGCTTTTGTTTGGAATGGCTAACTCTGACGGGTTCAAAGGGACACCATAAACTTTTTGAACATGTCGAAAGATTACTTCTGGGAGGAAGACTTCAATTAAATCAACAAAATGAAACAACTAACCTATATGTATTAAATCCTATCTATACTACCTCTAACTACTCTAATCTAATCCTAGCTACTCTAATCTATCCTGTAAGAGCTTGACGCAGAGTTTTAAACATCATATATATGTTCAACAGGAGCGTGATAAAGAAGGTTAAACATCATGCATAGATTCAAGTCAAAATGAATCAATCACTGAATTCACAGCTGGACAAGACTGTATTAAATCTAAATTGCAATCCAATCACTCATATAGGAATCCACATTCTTCTATGGAATTAAAATTGTAACTAATTTTTAATTTAGTTTTAAATCAGAGACCATTCACAAGTTAACCATGATACTGAATCACATTCAATTTAACAGTACTAATAGTGAACTGTATGTCATCAATATGCATAAATATAAATCACATTTACATTCATGCCAGTAACAATAGTCTGATCCAAAACAATACAATGAGTCTGAAACTAATGGATCCTTCTTCCCTCAAAAACAATCCTCCTCATTCACAATAAAGCAACGCTGTTATTCTCAAAAATCAAAAGCCCTTTCTCCTCTACAGAGGTAATACTTATGCAACCCTGAATGGCCCTCAGCCTTCCATGACCTTTCCCTGCCTCTTGTCATTACACAGATCAGTATCTACAAATGCTACAGGTTGGTGAAACTACCAACAAGCTGAGGTCACCTTGGCTCTTCATCTTCCCATTGTTTCAGATATGCCAATCAAGTACACAGAGATAGGATCATTAGCATGACTGTTGGCACATAGAAGGCATAACGGTTGGGTCGATTCCTTTCCTAAGGAGGAGAATAGATGTTGGCAAAAGGGGTGACTGTGTGTTGCCTCTGGTAGATGGTAGCACCATATATATAAGCCCTATGCCTCTTGATAGCGATAAGCAATTAAATCCAGACTCGATATATCATATAATATGCTTAATAAGATCAGTGGGTCCACCACATCACTGTACACTTTATGGTCAAGCCTTGGGACCCTGTCGATTGTGATGTGTGATAGGGCTTCAGACCCGAATATATATATATATATATCATATTTTGTAGGTCAGCGGGTTCGCTATATCATTGTGCATAATATGTATAAGGCTCAGGGCTTCGCTGATATGTGGTATGTGATTGGGGCCATACCTGACAAGATATACAATGTAGTTCATAGGTCCGGTGGGTCCGGTGACCAAGGGTGCACTATCTATCTATCTATCTATCTATCTATCTAAATATAATATATATTTATTAGATATATATATATTCTAGATCCCACCGATAGCATTAAGAGATGGATCCTAGACCCGAAACACATGTGTTAAGGTTCATGAATCCCTTTGGATCTGCAATGTTACCCTTCCCTCCGGAAAACCACGACATTAATGCTTAATCGCACAACACATGGATAATGGGAAAATTCTATGTATGGCCATTGGGGTAGACTTGAAAATGAATATGCCTAATTTTATAATCATTAGCGAGTTCGGCTTCTTTCTCCCTGCTAATTGTATGCTCCCGCGCTCCGTTGATATGCGATGAGTGATTGGGAACCAGACCCAATAGCGCATATATTCTAGTTAATAACTCTATCTGGTCCGGAAGACAGCAGAGTGCTTTATGTAAAGGCCTCATACCCAAGCCGATTATGATATGTGATGGGCTTTCAGACCCAATGATGTATAAAATGAGGTTAACAATGTCGTCAGGTCCAGTAGACTTGAATGAATTACGTTAGTAACGATAGGCCCCCAAAAAGGGATTTATGCATGCTTTGCAAAGGATTTTCATTATAAAGGGTTATAATGAAAATAAAGGGGCGATAGAAGGTTTTGTGTATTAATTGCACAAAAAACTGTAGTGAGGGTGGGGGTGATTATGCATGTGTGCATAGAAATACCACGAATGCACATGAAGATTGAAAAGTCTGATGAAGGGAATGAATGAAGGGCTAAGATGGGTCAAGAATGAACTATGCAGCAAAGATTTATCAAAAGGGGCCTTGACCATTTAGAAATTAAAGGTTTGGCTTGGAAAAGAGCTAAAATCCTTGGGATAGGATAGATCATTCGGAGGAGTGCAAGATCAACTTATAGGGGGGACCATTCAAAATTACTATTAAGGCAAGTTTTAATAGGGTGGTGGTTGTAGCCACAACAAATGGCGAACCAATTATCTTTGTTTCCAAACAAACCTTGGATCAAATAGAATAGTAGGGTGTTAAGATGAACTTGAAATGCACACTATACAAATAGACAAGCATGGGTTTCACTTCAACATTAATTGCTTCAAGTGGGATAAATGTTGGGTTGCATTATATTCTTTCCATGACTAGCCCACATAGTTAATCGGGGGGTTAAGGGGGCGGAGCTCCCATTCTTATGTCGATTGTGTATGGGGGGGGGGGGGTGTCACAGGGGGTTTGAGGCATACCCGTAACCCCACTTTATGGGGTTCGGGGTAGCACCCCAGAAAAATTTGGTTTTGGACCCTATGTTAGGATGGGCAGATCCACCTATGGTTTTGTACATGATTTTTGCACATGTTTTTGGACGCGATGGTTTTCGGTCCATGGTATTGGATGCAATGGTTTTCAGTCCATGGTATTGGATGCTTCAGCACATATAAATATGTATTATAACATTGAAAGGAAAATAATGAAAAAATCAAACTAGTTGTCCTGGTTTTGGGATCTAGGGGAAATCTATGTATATATGTGCTTTATGTGTTATGCTCTCGCATTGTTTATTTTCTGTGTTTTAGAATTAATATACAGGTAATTTTTGTACAGGGTTAAAACCTACATTTGGTATCAAAGTTGTTTTGGCTTCAAGGCGACGACTTTGTTGCTGAAGGGTTTCGCTTGGGCCTGTGGTAGACCCTGTTCAGTGGGAGATCTGTGAGATCGATTCTGTTGGTGAAAGAGGATGGCAAGCAATGGAAAGATAGAGATCGAAAAATTTAATGGTCATAGTTTTGAATTGTGGAAGCTCAAGATGGAGGATTTTTTGGTGGATAAAGATCAATGGATCACGATAGATCCAGGTAATAAATCAACGGGAGTGTCTCAAGAAGAATGGAAGAATTTGGATCAGAAGGAAAAGAGAACAATACAATTGTGTGTCTCAGATTCAATAATTTTAAATGTATCAGGGGAAGCTATGAAAAAGGCTTTGTGGGACAAGTTAGGGACTTTGTACCAATCTAAGTCTCTGGTGAATAACTGTTCCTGCGAAAAAATCTATTTAACCTGAGGATGAAAGATGGAGACTTGCTGACAGAGCATCTAAATTCATTTAATAATGTGGTAAGTCAGTTAGCATCTATTGATATTAAAATTTCAGATGAAGATAATTGCATTAGTTTGTTGTGTTCCCTATCAGATTCGTGGGATAGTTTGGTTATTGCAATAGGTAGCAATGCAACTGCGTTGCAGTTTGATGAAATAGTCTCAGCCTTGCTGATGGAGGAAACGAGATGGAAAAATATGGAGAGACATAATGGTGATGCCTTGTCTATATGACGACAGTCCCAAAATAGAAACAAAAATAAGTTGTCGAGTGCGAGATCTAAATCTAGAGGGAGATCTAAATCTCTAGGAAAACCTGTAAAGGTGGTGTGCTACAAATGCAGAAAGGAAGGGCACTACAAAAGGGACTATAAATCTAAAGCTCCTGATAAAGGAAAGGGATCTAATTATTCTCCTTCTACAGAGGCTAAAACCACCTCAAATGAAGGTGGGGATGTGTACTTGGCTTCTTCAAGTACACATGTAGATCATGAGGCATGGTTGATTGACTCGGGTGCATCTTTTCACTTCACTCCCCATAGAGAGTGCTTCTATGAGTATGAGAAATATGATGGTGGTGATGTATTCTTAGGGGATGATAGGAAGGCTAGAATCATTGGTCGGGGAAAAGTAAAGTTGAAGTTGCAAGGTGGAAGGGTTAGAACACTTCTGGGTGTTCTGCAGATTCCTGCATTGGCCAGAAATCTGATTTCTATAAGCAAGCTAGATGATGCAGGTTTAAAAGTACTGTTTGAGAAGGATACCTGCAAAATGGTTTGGGGAGCACTAGTATTGATGCCGGAAGTTTGAATTGGAACTTTGTACAAACTGCAAGGTAGCACTGTTATTGATGGGTGCAGCAGTTCTGTGGTTCCTGAAAGTGGAGCAGAAAATCTAGTGGTCTCTGGAGAGAAGACCATATTCTGGCATCAAAGGCTTGGATATATTGGAGATAAGGGCCTTCGAATACTTCATTGTAAAGATATGGTAGAAGGTATGAGTAATAGCTCTCTGGATTTTGATTTCTGTGAAAATTGTGTATATGGGAAGCAGAATCAGGTGAGTTTCCCCTCTGGTGGTAAGAGGGCAAAACAGATATTAGATCTTGTGCACAGTGATGTGTTTGGACCTATGAAGGTTCCATAACTAGGTAAGTCTGTCTACTATGTATCATTTATAGATGACTTCTAAAGGAATACATGGATGCATTTCCTTAAGAATAAATCCGAAGTCTTTGACAAGTTTAAAGAATTTAAGGCTCTGGTGGAAAACTAGACAGAGAAGAAGATAAAGGTAATAAGGACAAATAATGGTGGAGAGTTTTCCAGTAAGGAATTTGAAGATTTATGTAAGAAGTGTGGTATAGCATGACAAAATACTACTCCATATACACTTTAGCAAAATGGAGTTGCAGAAAGAATGAATAAGACGTTGATGGAAAGGGAAAAAAGCATGCTCAGTGGTGTCGGGTTATGACAAGAATTCTGGGCAGAGGCAGTGGGACCTGCATGTTACTTGGTCTGTTATCACTCAGATTTTCCTTGAAGTTGTTAGAAGAAGGAAAGGGATCCGAGGTAACCACAAACCAACTTTTAAGTATAGAATCTAGCCAATCTGTACTCATAGAGGGCTCTCTCTTTAAGATTTAGCTTTGTTTATGGGATATTAGCCTAGTTATGAAAGCTTGGGGGGGTTTGATTTTGTTTGGTAGTGGAATTCAGGAGCAGATGGATAGAACGAAATATCTCAGGCCATTGGGCTATGGAGTCAACTGAAGATGGGTTAACTAGATCAGGTTGATTCAACAAAGGAGGGCTTCACAGGGCAAGATAGCTAAACAAGAGACAAATGGTAACTTGAAAGGATGAGATGGTTTTGAAAGGGAAGAAGGGTAGTTAAGAATCCTTCAACAAAGTTTCAAGATGAGGGAAAAATGGTGATCACTAACAAAAATGAATTAAGAATTTCTTGTTAAATGACCATAATGGTAAACTAAGAAGCAGGAAGCAATTAAGAATTCCCTACCTATGATAGCTTAGAAGAAAACATAGAGAATATAAAAGATTTTAAAAACAAAATGTAGTAAAGCACATTCTGAAATATACTTTTTCGTTTATCATTCAGATATGAAACACATTTGAAAATTTAAACCAGAAAACAATAAAAACATAAGATATAGAATACTTATTTGTCCATTGTTTGACACATGAATCCTGTGAAAGTCCTTTGCTTTATTACTTCTTCCGGTCAGCCATACAATAGTTGTTCAATAGCACTTCTATTCCAAAATAATAAGTCTACAGAAATGTCTAAGAATCCACCCTAAGTACTTCGAATGAGGAAGTAATTATACAAAAATTTACAAAAAAATATCTCCTAACTGAGGGCAATATATTCTAGGAATACTAAATATATTTTACATAAAAGTAGAAACAGATGGTCTTAAAGAAAGAAATTGAAAGTGAACTACTGGCTTGTTGTTCCTATTTTTGTTGAATGAGCTAGAGGCAGGCCCTATGATTGACCATCTTGTTGTCTTGCACATAATTCTGTGTTGCCTTGCTTTTGGCTTTTAACTGATACTCTTCAACCTATTATGATACTCTTTAGCTGCTTTATCCTCATTCACCTTCTTTTATTTGACTATGGTAAATACTTCAATTTACTTTTTACGAAGGTAAATTATAAGATGTCTGCCATATCTATCCACCAATCATCCCTTGGTATCCTGGCCCTTGTAAGATTTATGTATATTTCATCAACCTCTGTGGATTTTACAAAATTTGGCTCTACTGGAAACAAGTGTTTCAATTCATGCTCAACATAAAAGAGGTTCTCCATACTATCAAAGAGAACTCTACCTATGGGTAATGCTTTAGGTGGAAATGAACTAGCTTTGTTATTTTCATACTGATACAATTTTTCAATATAATCCTCATGCCTCAATTAACTTATCATTTATTACTAAAGGACGAGGACGTCCTTTACTCTGTAAAATGCCAAATTTTCCCATAAATTCCTCTATATCCTCCTGCATATTCTGACATTTTATTTCTAGATTCTGCATTAGAGACCTTTTAGTTAAGAATTTCTTGATTTCTAGGGTGGTTTTAGTTCTATCCTCAATATTCAGCTGTTCCAATTGATGTATGGTTTTGTTGTTCAGAAAGTTTATTAGCCTGATAGCTTCTTCAGGCTTCCCTCCCAGCGCTTTCTTGGTTTTTTGAATTTCTTGAAAAGCAGCCTTGAATAAGTCAATCTATTCAAAAATTATTTGTATTGATGACCAAACATCATTGGTTGATTTAGTGATGTTGGTCCATAATATTTTCTTGATATTTGTTAAAGGCTTTTCAAAGGTGAGATCCTTCTCCAACGTTTTTACCTGTTGAGCTAAGCGTTTATTTTTCCTTACTTCTTCAGCAAAATTAATCTTTGACACATCATACTTCTATTCCAAGGTAATGAATTTATCCTTTACCTTTTGGAGTTCAGTGACCTAGAGCTTCATCTCCTCCATGTACTTGATTAATTCTTTTGTGCTTTGACTGGAAGTTCCTACTTGTGTTGTACTTGTAATAGCTTCAACTATGGCCAAAGGGACATCTGGTGCTAGAGCAATTGCCAATGTTGAAGGGACTATTGTGGAAACCACTGGTACTATATTTTGAGGCTAAGAGGTCAACTCACTCTACCTACTTTGTAGTGTTTTTTCTAATTCCTACTCTGTCTCCCTTAATTGCTCATTTAGCTTGAGGACCAAGTCCATAAGCTCTTCTTCGTTCCTCTTTTCAATTACTTCAGTAGTTTTTGGATGCATAAGTGGTGGCAACTTTAACTATTTTCTCAGGGAAGCTATATCTTAATTTTTCTTCTTTATTAGGGCCTATGTAGCTTTGACATCCTTTGGTTTATGACCCAATCCAATAATAAAATCCTCCCGTGATTTGATTCTAGTGTCTTTTGCCTGTGAGGAGGCTCTTTCTAACCGTAATTGAGTAGTGGTGTTGTTCAATGAATTCTCCAATCAGTGTGCCATCATGGCCTTGCTTGTCAATGTTGAATCAACTATTTCCCCTATCTGCTTATGCAATTCTATTTGATCTATGGGGTGAATGTCCTTGACCAAGACCTGAAAATCAGTTTTGAGGTTGTCTACAAGTGTTTGGGGCTGCTGTACTTTAGGCTTTGAAAAGCTCATCTGCATTTTTCCTTCCTTGATGTCATAAGATGACATCAACCTAGTTTGATTGGTAGCAGCCATCTTTAAGCATTGTGTGTAGGCTTGGGCCTTTAGCTGTTCATTTTTGGCCTTTATCTCCTTGAATTTTTATTTAATGTCTAAGGTCTTGTTAGGTGTAGACCTGAAGGATGAAATTTTAGTACTTTGCTGTCTTTCCGGCTCCTGCGTTTGTGAGCTAGAAGGTGTCCCACCTACTAGGAAAGTATGCAGACTGTCTCCACCTTATTTTCTCAAACTCCCTGTTGTTTCTTCAACAAATTCTTCTTCTGAATGTGGATTTAGCCTGTCCCTTTTAGTACCAGGCTGGTCTAAAGGACCACTGGTAGGGGTAGCTATTTCCTTGTCTCTCTTTAAGCTTTTTTCCTCATTCAGAGGAGTCTACAAAATTGGGGAATCTCCCATGTTAGCTTGAGTTGGATGGGTCTGTGGCTGAGCCTGTTCTTCAGGGATTTCAACATGCTTTGACATGTCTGATTGCCCTGATGCTAGAGTACTAGTTCGTTGTTTTTTTCCCTGTGATGTTCTTCAAGGGGTGCACTAGTTTCCTATGAGTGCCTTTGTGAAGTATCTGCCATAGAGGCACTAGTTCCTGGTGTTGGTCTATGAGAAGTCCCAACTAGTACCTCTTCAAAAGAGTCCAGTTCAAGTATCATTTCTAGGTCTTTCATCACATTATCTACATTGACTTGATCACTATCCATCTCAACTAAAGTTCCTTCCCTCCATTCATCCATATTTGTATATTGCTCTATTTCAGGGATTCTGTGATGAAAATATGGTGATAAATTATTTTTCATTTTCCTATCACAAATGAAACTCTATGGGTCATATCTCCAACCAAAACTTTTATTTATTCTCATGTGTTATAGGATTTCTTTTGCTGCTTTTCCTGCTTCTCTATTGTTGCAGACAAATGGGCCTAGGTGATCCTTAATTCTCAACTGTTCTTTCTTCTTAGCCTTGGTAAAGTGAATTTGATCTAATTTGATCATTTTTCTATAATACTCCAATGCAAACAGCCTCACCGAAAAATATTTTGGTAGTTTGAATGGAGGAAGCTCATAGACATATATCCTGATCTCTGTGTGATTCTCGTACAAGTACTAGTTACCTACCTTATACTGTTTGGATAGCTGAAGGATTCTTTTGATTTCATCAGTAATCCTAGGAGGAGGATTTCCTATCAGCATGGGGGCCACTAGGTGGACACACTGGTCAATGAATTCATTATATGAATAAGGACAAGCAAATTCACGGTGGAAGATAGAAGTCCAAACGATGAATGATATTGGATTTCCCTTTGTATCAAGCTTGTTTACAGAGAATGGGAACTTGTCAAACTGATAGTAAAGGATAAGGTGATATATGAATGTGGAATACTTGAATACTTTTTCATTTTCCAGTCTCATGAACTGGTCATGTATTTTTTCAACAATGAAAGAAGCATAGTTGTACTTGATAGCAGGAGGTTGACCACAGGTAAAAATGGACACTAAAACTAGGGTCATTTCATCCACATACTCACGAGTTTGAATCCCATGACTGCAACTATCATATCAACTATAGTTTTTCCTGTCTTTGTGAAGGAAACTGACAAATAAGGAGGGGGATTTTTGGGTTGATGCTGCTTATTTATGAATATTTGGCAAAGGAGACTGAGTTTAGACTGGGAAAATTTGGTTGATTTCTCTAACAAATCTCCCAGTGAAATGGCGGTGAGGGCTTGATTGGGCTGAAACTGGAGCATCTCATTGGTTGAGTCTGCAGTAATTGTGAAGCGGACAATTTGATTTGGGTACATTACTGCTCTGAGATTGGGATCATAATTGGCATGACACTAATGGATAATGTTAGGGAAAATGTGCACAAAGGGGAGAAAGTACATTGGGATATTTGATTCCCAAAGTCCTATGGTATCATAGCCATTTAGGTAATTGTCTCGGCATTGGAAAAATACTTTCAGATGGTCTTTATCAGTAACCAGATCTTTTATTTGAAAGCCTTTATCTTCCAGAGGCAGAGAATCCAAATCATGGTGAGGGGTAGTGATGGGTGCTATAGTGAAGGCTACGGGGGTTTCCATTTTGGTTCTTATGGATTCAGATAGGAAACTAGGTTTTTTATGTGAAATTGGTGCAACCGAGGGTCTTGGGAAACTTGAAATGTGAATGTAGCAACTGAATTTTGGTGAAATTTGGGTATTTTCCAATTAATTGCAGAGAAAGCAAGTATTTACAGGGTTCTTGGACATAAACTGGTAAATACCTGTTTTTAGTTACAGGCAATGGAGTACAAGCTCACTGAGTGCGAATGGCAGAAATGGTGCGGCGTCAACTGCAAGTTTGAGGGTGGTTAATAGCTGGGTGCATGAGCTGGTTGATTTTTAGTGTTCAGGTTGCTGCATCCATGCGTTCACAGAATAGGACAAAAATGATTAACTTTGTTTTTTATGCAAAGTCAACTTTTGGCAGGTTTGGGATTTGGACAGGTGGTATTAGCGGGAGAATGATTTGATGTTTTGTCAGTAGTAGGAGGTGGTAAGCGGTTTTCATCGCACTGCTAATGGAGGGGTAGCAGTATTTAGGTTAGACTGAGCGATTCCATACAATGAGCGACACGTGTTGATGGCACTATTTAGAAAACCACTTGCCATCATGCGCTAAAGTTCGGTTGCGGAGGGCCATGCAATATGCGCGACAAACATGGGATCTAAGGGGCTTGGTCGGATGGCTATCAGGGAGGTGAGGTGGTGGAGGTTTAATGGAGGGTGGGCCTGACATAATTAAATGTTTATAATTACATCGAGGGCAATGTGTTTCGTCGAAAAAGTTATTAATTAACCATGGGGGTTAATTAATCCTATATTAGCATGGCAGGGTCGGGGTTCTTAATTAGTTATGGTTTAACTAATTAATCCCAATTATCAGTGTTATTATGGTTATTTTGAAACCAAGGGCAGGATATATAAAATTTGGGGTTTTTCCATATTTATAATAATTACGAGAATGGTTAACCTTTATAGGGGAGCTATATAATAATATAAATTAGTGGTTGATATGACAAAAATGAATGTTAAATCACTAAGTTTAAAATATTTTCATCATACACATTTAAAACTTAGGCTAAGTGAATATGTGGGTTTATATGGAGAGTGTTTTATTTTTCCCTAAGTAAAATAGGATTTTAATTAGGAAAAGTTTTATTAGGGAAATGAATAACTTATGGGGGGGGTTGAATCTTGGTGAAGAGGTTTAAGTACTTAGGCATTATAAATTATTAGGCCAAGGGTTCGGTCCCTCCAAAAATTAGAGAAATGCTTTGAGCCCCTCTAACTTGATAGATACCTTGTCACTTAGGGGAAATTAGTGAAAATTTAGGGGAAATGGATAGGGAAATTAATTAATTTGACTTTGTTTCTTTGATGTGTTGTCTCCAATGTGAGTTGTGCTTTGTCCAAGTGATGAAAGAAAAATATTTAAGCATTAAACTTAACTATTCACCACACATTTATTCCCGCAACCATCATCTACTTACCCTACCTACTTTACCCTAGCATTCTGACTTCTTTATTAGGGTGGACTTAGACTGGCAAACCTTATCAAAATTTCTTTTCTTTTACATGGTGATGCCTATCTAAGTCTACACTGTTGAGCTCCTTTTATTTACTCTACTTGTCTACTTACCTGCCAAGATTAAACTGTTTGGTCAAATCTTTATTCTATACTTCTATAACATGAAATTAAAAAATGAACTAGTCAAGTTTAAACAGTTTGATCTTTCATGCGTTGTGGCATAGGTGTAAGCTACACACAATTTATTCTACAAAAGTAAAAAGGTAGTAGCATTTAGACTTACACACTTGCCCCTCTTTACATTTTTTAATTTTTTTGATTTTTTATAAATATGGAAAACCTTTGCAACAAGTAAATGTATAAACATATTACAAATCTAAATCAAGTCAATCATGATATATGACACCTATTGGTATAGGAGCATAATAGTGGCTCCACTTGGGGATGGCTTTCCCTGGTGGAAAGTCAAGAACAATAGATCAATGGCCTCTTAATGACTTTGACTATGCTCTGTAATCTTCTTTTCCTTGCTGCTTTATTGTATGTATGACAGTGATACTTCTAAAGCTTAGGGCCTTCTCTTTAGGCTTCAACTCCAAAATATTACTTTCTAATAAACACTATGACATTACAAAGGATATAATATGTACAGTGAAAAACATGGTAGCATAAGTAGGATCAAAGTAATGCTTTAGCATCCGACCATTGACTCGTTCTTCTTCAACTTTTGTACCATCCAACTCTTTAAGAAAATATGCATTGTTTCCTTTGAAAGCATAGATGATGTATGGTCCTTTCCATAGGAAGTCAAACTTCCCATTTTTCCCCTTATCCTCTCTTCTAGAATCACATCTTAACACTTTATCTCCAAGGTAGAAATCTTCTTCCTTGGTTCTTTTGTCAAATATCTTCTTGACTTTCTCCTGCACCACTTGGGATCTTTAGTACACCTCCTCCCTAGTCTGTTGCGAATTAATAGTCTGGTTTATCCTTCTTTGAATATCATTAGGTTCCACTTGAGCTTCTTGGAGTATTTTCAGGACAGGAACCCCTAGTGATGAAGGAAATACAGCCTCCATGCCATATACTAACTCGTAAGGACTGGTTCCAATGGATTTTTTGGTTGTAAGCCTGTCTGCCCACAAAGAATTTATCAATTTTTTGTTCCAAGTTTTCTTGTTTTCTTCCAACAATTTTTTGATGATATTAATCAGACTCTTGTTATAAGATTCAGCCAGTCCATTCCCTTTAGGGTAGTAGGCTGTGGAATGGCCCAGTGTAATGTGATACTTGTTACAGAAACTGATCATCTTCTTTGATTTGAAACTTGTAGCATTATCAGTAATGATTTTAGAGGGGCAACCAAACTTGGACAAGATATTAGTTTCTAGGAAACCTATAATCACAATGTCATTGGCTTGTCGGGGGGGAATGGCCTCTATCCATTTAGCAAAATAGTCAGTGGCAGTGAGTATCCATTTATGTTGGCCAGAGGAGGGAGGATGGATTTCTCCAATGAAGTCAAGACCCCATTGTTGAAAATGTTTCTCAGTGGAAATGGGTTTTGGGGGTAAAAGTAATAATTTTATTTTGCCTTCAAAGATTTGACCTTTATGGAAAGAAGTTACAAATCTTTTCACATATGCAAACAAGGTTGGCCAATAGAATCCAACCCTTAGGATCTTATCTGCAGTTGACTTCCAATAAAGATGTCTGCCACAGTCTCATGTATGAAATTCTTGGAGGGCCTTGTCAGCTTCATCTTTTAGTAAACAATTAAATAAAATTCCTTCATGTTTTTTTCCAAAAAAGAGTATTATCTAAGATACAAAACTTTGAATCTTTCATTTTTAAAACCTTATTCTTGGTTCTGGACAACCCTTGAGGAGCTTGCAGTTTTTGTAAAACATAAATAACATTAGCATATCAAGGTGAGTCTGAAAAGGCTGGGCTGATTTGTGGAGTCACCGTCTCCTGCTCATTATCCAGTTCATTTATGTCTAGGGCTTTGTTATCACTTAGAATTAAAATTTTATGTATATAGTCCTTTGTCCTAGTTAAATGTCAAAGGTCTGTGTCAAATGGTTTTCTTTTCATATTTCATACTTAGGATTGGGGAGTTTCAAAGGTGTTTGTTTCGAATTATGCTCTAATCCTATTGGTTTTCCTCCATCATCATTGTGTTATAAGCCATGTCTTGTCTTATTCTATCCACCGAGTCTTTTCGTGATTTCGCAGCGTAACCTCCTATTGGTCAATTTCGTAGCATAATCATTGTTCATTCATTTCGCAGCGCGGTATCATCAAGCCGTTTCGTAGCGCATGATTAGAAATTTAAACTAACCGTGCTGCGAAATCGCGGATTCATGCGTTTCACAGCAAATATTACCTAAAGTGTTAAGTCTGTTGATGAGTCACTTATTCTGTCTTCTCATGTCAGTATGTGTACCTCCTGTACGCATGTCTAAACGCTCATTAGTCATCACTCCACCCACAGATTTGTTAGAATGCACAGAAATATCATTTCAACAGATTTTACCGTGCATGGATCGTTATGATGATCATAAGTGTTACATAAGTGGCAAGCTGGTTGGATGATGTATTTGAATTTTCAAGCGAGGCTGTTTTCAAGCGAGCCTGATTACAAGCGAGGCCGAGTCAAGAAGAACTGAACCGATATTTCAACTGAAGCTGTTGGTCATTGTGGGCGTAAAAACTTCAAAAAGCAAGATGGAAAGGAAAGAACATAGATCTGGAAAATGCCAGAGGACCGAACCTGAAGGTTTAGACATAGCATTGAGGGACGAAGGCGTGAAGAAAGCTTTCAAAGATGCTGGATGCTGGAATTTCTGTAAGAAACTACAAGGTGGGCATGCTCAGGTAACCAAAGAGTTTTCTTTGAATTTCACCGGTTTAAATTCAAGAATAGCTATGTTGGAAGTTCAAGTGTCTCCGGAGGCTATAGCTGCTGTAACAGAGATTCCTAGAGGGCAGCAAGAATGGTTTAAGAACTTTAAATTTGATATGAATCCATGCAAAGAGTTCTTAAAAGAGGCATATGTGAATGAAGACCTAACCAGAGCAGTGCCTAGGAACTATGTTAAGGAGCATTATGCCCTTCTTCTTACCTGCATTCAGAAATACTTAACATGTGAAGGCAGATATAATAAGGTCTACTCTTATCAATTCAAGTTGTTGTTACATTTTACGGGGAAGGCTTCCATTGATATTCCTTTTTACTTATTTCGCAGTCTAAGTAAAATGTGTGATAAAGTGCAATTGAGAAAAGAGGATTGCGAGACTTCTTTATTTCACCATGGTTTGATTAAATTGTTGGTTTTAGATGGCCTTCAGAAGATAGGTAGAGACTGGAATTCATTCATCTTCATGGCCAGTTTCCAAAGTAAAAAAGGCCTTACTCCACAGCCAGTCAGAGAGCAACCAGTCAAAGAATTCACAATAGCTGAGCTTCAAAAGGAGGCCAGAGCTAAAAAGCAAACCAAGTCACAGCCTCAAAAACCAGTGAAACCACTGATCATCAAAGAACAACCTCAGCAAGCTACAAAAGGAAAGACTCGGGATAAGAAGAATGTAGCTGAAACAAGCAGAGCTGAGGTAGTTTCCAGAGTGAGGAAAAGAAGCCAAATAAGTAAAGAAAAGGGAAAGGCCATAGCTGTTGAAGAAAGCCCAGCATCTAAGGCAAGCCTGAATGATCTATTAGAGGCCATTGAGTTTGAGAAAATTGAACCAGTGCATATTAATTTGACACAGTCATCACCAGAAAGTGCCAAGAAGTATAAAGCCTCAAAGAGGCTGAAGTTTGATGAACCAGGTGATGAATTCATATTCAAGCCAATGAGACCTATTACAAGGAAGCAAGTAAAGGAGGCTCAGCCCAGGACAGAGGAACCTGACAAATTGTCCAGAACAGAGGAGGCAGAAATAATTAAGCAAAAAGACACCAATAGAATAGTCATTATATCTCAAGGGGGAAATATTATAGTTATAAAGAATCAGCTAGAAGCAGCCAAACATGAAATTGCTAAGGTGAGGAATGCCGCAAGGGAGTCTGCTGTCAGGTATGCAAATTATCGTAAAGCTGTTTTGAAAGGAAGTGAAAACCTAATAAATCAGGTGGATTCAGTAGCTGATGTCTATACATGGACAGTACCTACAATTAAGGAGGCCAAACTCCTCAGAAAGATAAACCTGCATCTAAGAGCTGAGAACAAAGCTATGAGAGAGAAAGTTAAAGACTTGAAAGCACAGCTAGCTGCTAAATAAGGTTACTGTTCATGGTAAAGTTTTGTTCAAATTTTGTTAAATTTTGCTTAGTTCTGTTGTTCTGAAGGCATGTAGATCCTTGCTACATATATCCAAGGTCAAAAGGAGGTTTTGCAATCAAGTGGCAGAGAAGTAAAAATCTCAGGGAAAAGATAAACTGTTTAAACAGTTTCGTAGTTTCGTAGCGCGCTACGAAACTGCGAAACTACTGTAGGTGCTGTTTTTAATACAGGCAAACAGTTCGATAAGATAATCAGAAATTTTCAAAGGGAACACCTAAGTGACATGTAAGAGATCAAAGGAAGCTACCAGGCCATTCAAATTATGACAGGTGTACCTTTAACAAAGGTGAAATGTTTTGACCTGAGTTTAAAGTTTTTGATTATAAAGTCACTTTATTATCGGTCATTAGGGTTTGGAAGGAGCTGCATACGAGGAGTTTTGGCTTGCACACCTGTCCATCAATGAAGCCTCCAGCACATCAGGAACATGGTAATGTTCTATATTCTTGGGCTATTAAATAGCTAAAGACATGCTGCTACATATTCGAATAGGTGGTGGAAGACTGGAACCGAAAAACTGGGTATTTCTCCTAGCATCACTGAACCATTAAAGCATTCAGCATCCTAGGCCAGCATGGAATATTGAATACTTATCTCATCCATCTCAGCCCAACTGAAAAGAGACCAGGTGTCAAGAATCAAGAAGGAATCATGCTACGAGGAAGATAGAGTTAGAGTTATAGTTAAATTAGGACTCTTTAAACTCCAGTTAAGCACTTTGTTGTATTTAATGATTAGTTACATAGCTGATAAGTGTCATTAGAGATAAGGATCAAGTTATTAAATTCCCCTCATGCTGGAGGAGGAAACTCGAATTAGGTAGAAATAAGAATTCTATAAATAGCTAAAACAGGGATGTAACAGGGGTTGGATATTTTTATAAAAACAGAGGATTGTTTTGGCTTATGTATAAACAGAAGTTCAGTAATACAAATGACTTCTTTCCTTCTCAGGATTCACAATGGATCTTCTTGTTCAAATGTGTGATGGTATATTTCTTTAATGTTCTTTTACAGTTTTACAAATGCATAATCACTCAGAACTCATTGATCATGCTCTGACTTCCTGTATGCCTTTGCAAATTGTGGTTTCATGTGAGTTATGTTTGAACATTTAGATGTTAAGTGCCCTGATTTCTATGAAAAGATAGTGCTGTTGTTTACTGAGGTATGAGTGACTCCATAAGCCCAATGGAAATCAATTTAATATTTTGTCCAGCCAGCATACTTGTTCATTGTGTCTTACAGGAGTTAGCCATCTTGTCATAGGTCAACATTAATAACCTTTCAGAGAGCCCTCTCAGGCTAAAGAGGCTAAGCTTTAGCCAAAGTCTGGTTTGAAATAGTTACTTGAAGTTAGCCTAGTCTGAAGCCTTCCAGTGCATGATTTTGAGATAACAAGCTGCTCGCCATCTTCTTTCACCACCAGAATCGATCTCGCAGATCTCCCACTGAACAGGGTCTACCACAAGCCTGAGCGAAACCCCTCAGCAACAAAGGCGTCCCCTTGAAGTCAAACAGATCTAATACAAATGTAGGTTTTAACCCCGTACAAATACCTGCATACAAATCTAACTCAGGAAAAATAAAATGCGAAGCATACATAAGACACATATACACAGAGATTTCCCTGGTTCCCAAATCGGACTACAGCTTTGTTTTTTCATTAGTTCTTTCAATGTTAAAATAATATTTATACTGGCCGAAGCATCCAATACCATGGACCGAAAACCATCGCGTCCAACCACTGGACGAAAACCATCGCGTCCAAAAAACATGTGCGAAAATCATGCACAAAACCATAGGTGGGTCTGCCCAACCTAACATAGGGTCAAAAACCAAAATTTTTCGAGGCGCTGCCCCGGACCCCATAAAGTGGGGTTACGGGTACCCCTCAAAAACCCTGTTAACTATGTGGAAAGAATATAACACAACCCAACAGACTAATTTCTTATACAAAACAATTCATTTTTAATGAATTCTTTTCTTGTAGCAATTGAACGATCTTTATTACCGATTGTTGTTAGAAATTATTTTAGATCGTATAAGTGAAATGATAATTCCCGAGATAGTTTTAGAATTAGATATTTCCATTTATTAGAACAAAATTGCATGTTTTAGATTAAATTTAAGTTAAAAGCATTTTATTTAGAAATTTTTAGAAAGGAAAACATCAACTATTATTATCACAAACAAATTGGGAAACTGGTCCCATTATCCCCAGTCAGACCCACCATCCCAAACGGAAAAGGAGCTACTTTCAAGGTCCAGACTGGGTGGGTATCTCCCTTGTTGTAGACTCGATTTTCGGGGCTTCAATAGAAACTAAGGAAGAAACTGATGGAGATGAGGAAGAACATCAAGAAGAAGAAGATAAGAAAAATAAAGAGGAAAAAGGAATTGAAACGGAAGGGAAAGAACACAAGGAGGAGTCACCTAGGGTGTCTCCAGAGGCCCCTTAGAGGGAGGCAGTAGCTGCCCTCACTGTTCTCAGTACCCCAGTCAAGCAAAAATGAAAATGAAGGAAGCAAACCCCTATATATTTCAAAACATGAAAGAGCACAAGAATCAAACAAGGGAAGCCACAAATATCAGCAAAAATCCCTATTGATATTGAAGATTCCCCTACACCAAGAGACAAAATGCCTTCCCCTTAGTCACCAATCACCTATATAAGGAGGCCTAGTACCAGATCAACTTCCTTAAAAGGTAAGCCCATCCTACAAGATCCACAAAAAAACCTACAGGAAGCAAAAATAGTCTTACAGGATACTTTAAAAAAACTACAAGAAGCACAAAAATTGGAAAGCAAGGTAGGGGACCAACAAGAAACAAAAGAGGAAGACCCTGAAACAAAGGAACCAAGTCCCAAACCTAACCTATATTCCTACTACCAATTTATTGAAGGAAGCAGGGTAATACCTCAAAAATTTTCCATCCCATTGTTTTTTGAACTTGAGAAGGAGAGGGCCAGAACCCATCGATGGATGCAAATCGCCAAGTCAAAAAGGGTGGAAGTCATTGGGCACATGGAAGAGATGCTCAAAGAAATGGGCAAGGAGCTAAGTGGCTTAAGGGATAGAGAAGCAATAATGCGAGATTAACTTGAGAGGGAAAATGCAAGGATGAGGAGACAACTTCAGCAAAGGGAGAACCAACTAGCATGTATGGCTAGCCTCTCCTTGGAGACCATCTAGTGTAGGATGCCAGCTAAATCCTATGCTCTTTACCTCAAATAAAAATGGTCGTAGTTTCAAATTAAAACACTAGCACAAAGGGGCACCATGCCATTTCAAGACTACAGACAGTTTATTGATCTTTGTGATCAAAGTACACTAGAGGATAGGGCCAAAATGACTGAGTTTTACTTGCACAACATGGCCCTCATAGACATGAATGTTTGGGATCCTAATGCCAAGCTAGGAGACCTAAAATTAATGGCTTTGGCATCGTGGATGAAAAATGAGGAGTCAAGGGCTGCAAAGATGAAAAGAATATGTTGAAAATAGCAACAAGAAATGTTAAATATAGAAGTGCTAAAAATAGCATTTCTATAAATAGCATTTTGGGATACATTCCAATTTTAATTAGTCCCTGAACTAAAATTGAGAATTAAAATTCGAATTTGATCTTAGCAGTTGTTTGAAAAATAATTAATTAATTCACCTTGCGTTAATTAGTTGGAGAAAATCAAACATGAAGTCTATCTGAAGACATGCAACATTTTTCTCTTTGATTGAGGAAGTTATCCCTTAATTAAAGTGATTGGGATGAATTGTACTTTGAGTTGTAATTAGTTAGCTTAGTTAATTGAGTTAAGTCCAGATAGATTAGTTCCAACAGTTTGTGTAACTGATTGTGAGTTCAGTTAGTTAATGCATGCATGCATGTAACTACTACACTTCAAATAACTAAATATTCTCTCATAAATAACTCATGCATGTCAGTTCAGTGAGAGACCCAGTTGAGATCAGATGATGGGACAATGTACTATCAGTTGCAGGAATATTCCATTGAGGATATCTCTTGCATGTAGAAGGAATTCAATCCTTGGAGATTGCGCAGTTACTTCTGAGTTTGGTGAGTTGTGTGAGAAGTCAATTCACACAGGTGGCAGCCAAAGGACAAAGGAGAAACTGTGCAAGGAAATAGGAGGCTTGGAGGACTGAGGGAAGGCATATGTTGTGTGTATTCAGTCTATGAGTAGCATTGAGGGATTTTACTGAGAGCTAGATAGCTTGTGAGCTAAAGCTTTGTGTAATCCAGAGATATTTCCACTTGTATGATAATACAGAGATCAAGGTTTTTACCTGAGGCTTTCCCCAGAGTACTCTTCTATGTTCATGTGTGATTGATTTTTCATTCTCTGTTATATGTGTTCTATTTGATCTTGCTCAAAATCAATTAAGCTTCCGCAAGTTTGTTTGTAGAAGTAGATCAAATATTTTTCTTTAGTATATTGCATTATCAGGTGATCTACAGTGAGAATTTCTACATGGTATCAAAGCAAAGGTGATCAAAGTGAAGAGCAGTATACAAAGAAGGGAGAAGTTCGAAGTTTGAAGTTCCTGATTATAGAATTAGAATTCTTATCACATCTCAAATTTCACCAATGGTGTTCAACAGTTTGAGACTCGAGTATGCCCTTGATGGCAAATAGAATTAAATAGCCTAGAAGGATCACATGGAAGCAGTATTAGAGGATAACGGTTTGAAGGACTTCATTGATTAAGAAATCCCCAAGCTAGTAGTTGCTAATGCCCAAGAATTGCCGAAATGGAAGAAATGTGTGGCTAGAGCGAGGATGATTCTTCTGGAGGGAATTTGAGACCACATAGTCTCAAACCTTCATGGTAAGGAGACATCGTTTTCAATGTGGAAAACATTGAAGGATCTATATCAGCACAGCAGTGATCAAAGGAAGCTGGTGCTGAAAGACAAGTTTTGGAAAATCAAGTGTGAAAAGGGTGACACGATCTCTACATATCTGAACAAGCTCACCACCTGCAGGGATGAGCTTGGAAGTGTAGGGATCATGATAGCCGATGATGAAGAAAATCTAGCCTTAGAGAGTAAGGCGAGGAAAGGGAAATGGAAGGCGTCCCATTCCAAATCGAGTTCTTTCCATGGAGGGAAGAAGATTGACAAATCGAAAGTGAGATGCTTTCATTTTCATGAGGTGGGCCATTATGCTAAAAATTGTCCACAGAAGAAATCCAAGAAGGGATCCTTGAAGGGATCAGATGGTGAGGCACTGGCCTCATAGTTCGAATTGGATTTCACCCTCATCGCATGTATGGTTTCATTAATGGTGGGGTGTGTTTGGTACCTGGATAGTGGAGCTTTATTCCACATGACCGGTGACAATAATCTATTCAGTACCTTGCAGAAGAAGGACCTCCAGATGTGCATCAAGATGGGCGATTATGGGAAGTACCATGTTTCAAGTGAAGGTACAGTTGTGTTTCAAAGGGAGCATGGAGCTCCTCTCACCCTGACTGATGTAAAGTATGTGCCTGGTCTGAAGAAGAATCTTGTATCTGTCACTATGCTAGAAGATAAAGGCTATGATGTAGTCTTTAGCAAAGGAAAGGCATTCCTAAGGCATATCGGCACTGGACAGACCAAGAGGATTGGGATTTGAGTAAAGAATCTCTACAAGCTAGAGGTAGACGACTCTGCTGCATTGAGTTCCAAAGCAAAGTTGGTGCAGAGCCAAGATATTGGCGAGCTATGGCATAGAATATTGGGCCACTTGCACCATGGGGCCTTGAATATCATGTAGTAAATTTCTACCAAAATTCCAAGGGAAAACTGGAGCAAATGGATACATGCAAAGGTTGTACCTTGGGTAAGTATGCAAAATCTTCCTTTCAGGATCGAGATAGTAGAGCTGGAGAAATCTTGAAACGAGTTCATACAGATGTGTGTGGACCATTCTCTACAGCCTCCACCGCTAAACAAAGGTACTATGTTATTTTTGTTGATGATTTTTCTCGTACATATTGGATCTACTTCATGCAGAAGAAGGATTAAACCTTCTCAAGGTTTTGTGAGTTCAAAGCCTTGGCAGAGAAAGAATCTAGAAAGAAAATAAGGGCCTTGCGAAGCGACGATGATCGAGAGTATGTCTCCTAATAGTTTAAGGACTTCTTTGCAGCAGAAGGAATTAAACGGGAGTTGACGGCACCGCATAATCCACAGCAGAATGGGGTGGCCGAAAGGAAGAATAGATCGATTACGGGACCAACTTGGGTGATGCTGCATGACCAAAGCCTACCACTTCATTTGTGGTCTAAGGCATGAAATACAAAAGTATTCTTGTAGAATAGAATCCCGTGTCGTATACTAGGAATGAAGACACCATTGGAGGCCTTTTCTAGGAAGAGACCAGATGTGAGTCACTTCAAGATCTTTGAATCATCGGTTTATTGCCATGTGACCAAAGATGCCCAAAAG
The DNA here is from genome assembly GCA_000404065.3 of Pinus taeda. Lineage (NCBI taxonomy): Eukaryota > Viridiplantae > Streptophyta > Pinopsida > Pinales > Pinaceae > Pinus > Pinus taeda. The sequence continues at coordinate 253,719 of APFE031554908.1, forward strand.
AAGCTAGATCCAATAGCTGAGTTGGAGATACTTGTGGGGTAAACTAATACAACCCACAACTATCAGGTGTTCTTGCCTAATAGTCAAAGGACAATGGTACACAGAGATCTGAAGTTCAAGGAGCAGAAATCCATGCGAGTATCACTTGAGAGGGAGCTCAAGTTGCATGCAGAGGAGGAAATTTTGGTTCCTAAGGAGGAGGGGCCTCAAACTGATGCGAAGCAACCACATGCAGAGGATCTGGGAGTGGATACATCCACTAATGTAGAGTCTTCCAGAGATCAACGGACACACTCAAGGGAAGCTCACAAATTGATGTTGGATGTGAGAGAGAATGTGGAACAACCATCTTCTCAACGTAGATAGAGGAGGTCACCCGAGCGGTATACTGGTTACATAGCCCTGGTTGGGGAGTGTGTAGAGACTGAACCTTCTTCCTTTGATGAAGAGGTGCAGCAGCAAATCTGGGTTGATGCGACGGTGGAGTATGACTCCATCATTTGGAACAATGTTTGGGATGTTGTCCTAAGACCAGAGGACAAGTCAGTAGTGAGTTCCTGATGGCTTTACAAAGTAAAGCAAGTAGCCGATGACAGTGTTGAGAAACATAAGGCAAGGTTTGTTGCCCGTGGTTTCTCACAAGACGAGGGGAACAAATATGATGAGACTTTTTCTCCTGTAGCAAGGTACTCATCTATCAGATCGATGTTGGCACTATTAGCTCAAATAGGTTGGAAGATCCATCAGATGGATGTGAAGACTACGTTCCTCAATGGCAAGATTGAGGAAGAGGTGTACATAGAGCATCCAGAAGGATTTGAGACCTTCGATCATGAGTCACATGTGTGCCAACTCAAGAGAGCTTTGTACGGGCTAAAGCAAGCACCTCGTGCTTGGTACACCAGGATCGACAGTTATTTCACCAGGTTGGGCTTCACAAAGAGTGAAGCATATGTGAACCTTTACCACATCATGGTAGAAGGTAAGCCATTGATCATTGTTCTTTATGTTGATGATCAGTTGATCAAGTATTGCAAGGAGGACCTTGCAAGAGAGTTCAAGATGAAAGACATGGTTCTTATGCACTACTTTCTAGGCATGGAAGTGTGGTAGAAGGATGGGAAAGTGTTTATGTCTCAAGGCAAGTATGCCAATGAGATACTCAGGCGATTCCACATGGAGAAGTGCAAGCCCATGCAGACTCCTCTAGCAGGTAACTGTCGGAAGGAGGATGCTACTTCAGGTGAGGTAGTAGCTGCTACTATTTATCAGTAGCTTGTGGGTTCATTGATGTATCTAGTGAACACATGACTAGATCAATGCTTTGTGGTGAACTAGCTAAGTCAAGCTATGTTTCAGCCTACCAAGCTATTTTGGAAGACAGCGAAGCATGTGCTGAGATACCTCAGAGGCACATCTCAGTATGGATTATGGTACAGATGGATAGAGGGAGTGAAGCTTCAGGGCTTCACAGATGCATATTGGGTAGGGAGTCCATCAGATCAGAAGAGCACTTCAAGAGGAATTTTCAACCTTGGTTCAGCTGCAATTTCTTGGTACAACAGGAAACATAGGTCAATTTCACTTATCTTAGTAGAGGTTGAATACATGGCTGCCAGTTAGGCAATATGTGAGGCCATTTGGATGCAGAAATTTTGGTTGGATTGTTTGGTCAGAGGATGGATACAACTATGATCTATTGCAATAATCAAAGTTGTATCAAACTCTCTGAGAATCAAGTATTTCATGAAAGTTCCAATCACATCGATATTTGGTATCATCATCTTCGAGACTGCGTGGTGAAGAGGATCATGTTGTTGTTGTATGTTTCAACCGAGGAGCATGATGCAGATATTTTGACTAAGGCATTGTCAAAATGCAAGTTCGAGTTCCACAGAGACAGGATTGGGGTGAAAAATAATCCCTTTCTTGTTGAGAGGGAGTATTGAAAATAGCAACAAGAAATGCTAAATATAGAAGTTCTAAAAATAGCATTGTTATAAATAGCATTTTGGGATACATTCCAATTTTAGTTAGTCTCTGAACTAAAATTGGTTCGAATTTGATCTTAGCAGTTGTTTGAAAAATAATTAATTAATTCATCTTGAGTTAATTAGTTGGAGAAAATCAAACATGAAGTCTATGTGAAGACATGCAACAATTTTTCCTTTGATTGAGGAATTTATCCCTTAATTAAAGTGATCATGATGAGTTGTACTTTGAGCTGTAATTAGTTAGCTTAGTTAACTAAGTTAAGTCCAGTTAGATTAGTTCCAACAGTTTGTGGAACTGATTGTGAGTTTAGTTAGCTAATGCATGCATGCATGTAACTATTGCACTTCAGATAACTGAATATTCTCTCATAAATAACTCATGTATGTCAGTTCAGTCAGAGACCCAGTTGAGATCAGATGACGGGATAGTGTAGGATCAGTTGCAGGAATATTCCATTGAGGATATCTCTTGCATGCAGAAGAAATTCATTCCTTGGAGATTGCGCAATTACTTCTAAGTTGGTGAGTTGTGTGAGAGGTCAATTCACACAGGTGGCAGCCAAAGGACCCAGGAGAAAATGCGCAAGGAAATAGGAGGCTTGGAGGACTGAGGGAAGGCATATGTTGTGTCTATTTAGTCTATGAGCAACATTGAGGGATTGTACTGAGAGCTAGATAGCTTGTGAGTTAAATCTTTGTGTAATCTAAAGATATTTCCACTTGTATGATAATACAAAGATCGGGGCTTTTAGCTAATGCTTTCCCCAGAGTATTCTTCTATGTTCATGCGTGATTGATTTCTCATTCTCTGTTATATTTGTTCTATTTGTTCTTGCTCAAAATCGATTAAGCTTCTGCATGTTTGTTTGCTCAAAATCAATTATCAGGTGATCTACAGTGGGAATTTCTACAGAATATTAGCCAGAGAGCAAAATGAACCTCTTTTCATCAGAGCTGAAAAATCAAATCCCATGGTCCTAATCAGCAGCCACAATCTGATTGCAAATTATCCTCAGCTCGCACCTAGATATCTTACTGACCAAGAGCAAAAAATTTCACATTTTGGAGGATATGTTTAGGCTACTAGGAGATGATAGTATACATGCCTACCTAAGGGGATGATAGTATACATGCCTACCTAGAGGCACTCAACAGGACACCTATGTATAATCAATCAATGCAAAGGTTGAAGGTCAATTGGATAGGCCTAAAACTCAGTCCACTACTACTCCTAGGGATGCTAGAAGGGAGAAAAGAAGAAGAGGAAAAGAGGTAGGGAATAAGTAGAAAAGAAAGCAGGCTTCTATGAACAAGAAGAAGAGACCATAGCAGAAGCATGTGATGTCAGAGAGGCTACCAGAGCCATGAAGGACATGGAAATTGACTAAGCTGCTTAGAGGATGAGCAACACTTTCAGTAGGGGGTGATGATGAGCCTCATCATTGGGTAATTATATGGGCCTTAGTTCACCACCTAGCTTAGTCAAACCAACTATTCTCATAGATTATTGCATACTTTTCATTATATTTTGTTTATGAGATAAGTTAGAGTTGAATATTTTGCTTTGTGGTCTAATGTGCATTTAATGCAGGATTAAAGGATAAAAGCAGCAAATTTTGGCAAATACCTTGGTCAAAACTCGAAAGGGACAAGGAACAGGAGTTATAGGAGGTAAATCCTCCTCATTTACTACCCCTCCATTCGAATATTCCTCCATCAGCTCAGAGTGCAAACAGCCAAATCATGAGGACTAGAAGGCAGCCGAGCAAGTAAAAGGCAAAGCACCAGTTGTTTAGTCAATTTAGTGTCCTAAATTTCTCTACATAAATTATCAATCCGGGTATCGTAAATTGATGAAGTGTAGTGCACTATTTGTGCTAGATGACCCTTCTTACTTCATTGTTTTTGTGTTTTATGTTGTTTTGGGGGATTTTTTGGTCCTTTAATCCCTAATGATTTATAATCTAACAAAAATCTTAAATCTACTTCTGTAAAGACTCCTAAGAACCTCAAGAAATGAGAATTAAAAGATCTTAAGTAAGATTTGGAAGCAAGGTTTAATCAAGAAATGAAAACAAAGTTTCTATTTCTGCTCTTTATCATTATTTCCAAATCATGAGCTAAGAGAAAGTAAAATTGCAACTACTGTCTAATCAATTACAGAAACACAACTAAATGAAATACTCAAAACTAAAAGTGAAATTGCAACTAATGTCTAATCTGCTATGGAAACAAAACTAAATGAAATATCAAAACTGAAGGTGAAATTACAACTAATGTCTAATCGATTATGAAAACAAAACTAAATGAAATACTAAGACAAAATTGCAACTAATCTACTATTGAAACAAAACTAAATGAAGTGCTTAGTTACTCTGCCTCTCAATTTTGGGAGAAAAACCTCCTTGTGATGAGAATTTGAGGAATTATGTACTTCATTATTCTAAGAGAAGATAAATACAAAACTGCAGAAAAGACTCATTGCATGAATGAAGTATTCAACCACTTAGTTTAAGATGAGTTATCAACTAGAAGGGCTCTTCAGAAACATTCATTTACACCATGAGCCAATAAACTAGTAAGAAAATGGCAAGAGAAATAATGGCACTGATCAGTCTAATGGAAAACTTAAAGACTAGTGAAACAGTAAATGAAACAAACTACATTACACTACTGAATTCCAACTTCTAGCTACTGATAAAAACTAGAAAGAAATTAAGCAAAAAGAAGCTATTCTGTATTGAAAGAAGTTATTCTGCATTAGTAGAAAATGATAAGGATTGCATTATAAACAAGGTTAATATGAAAAATGGTTATGAACACTATGGAAGAAATGATGAATTTACAGCTAACTAGAAAAGATAAAACAAAATGAAATAAAACCTCAATCAGCGTAGGGGCCCTCTACAACTAATCAGGTTATGCGTACTTAATCAAACTCCAAGAAACTCTTTCAAATGTCCATAAAATTTGTGGTCTTCATATTAAAAATAGGAAATGAGTTTTTCAAAATTACAGACCGGTAGTCTAAGCTTAATACATGAGAAAATATGAACTCTTTCCGAGTTCTTTACACAGGTATTTATAAGAAAATTATGCAACTATTTGTGGAGAAAAATAAGCTACAGCCAAAACACGTAGAAGATAGGCACACAAAATTTTCTTCCTTGGCTACTGGAAACATAAATCCAAGATGATGGTTGTTGGATTCAATTGCACAGATGGCTGTTGGATTCTGTGGGTTCAGGAAGTTGTTTCGGATAACACTTCCCATCACTGTGAAACATGTTGATTATCCACAAAATAGAGTCATGTTGCCTTCAGTCTCTTCGTTTGACTTCTCCATTGACCGGAGTCTCGTACCATCTTCCTTGTCAACCTAGGCTAGGTGAATATGACACGATCCATGTCATGATGTTTTCCAAGATGCCCATGTAGTTAGTTTCTCCTTCTGACACCTGGAACCTGTTAAAGCATGGAAGTAGCTGTGGAACAGTCGATTAGCTGTAGAATAGGCTGCATTCTGTAGCTAAAAGACAAAAATTTATTCAAACAACAAAACATAAAAGCATAACATGTAAATCACTAAATGTCATCCTTAAGGCAATATATATTGGTCATTGATGATAAGAACGAATTCTCTTCATGGAAAAACAAAGAAAAATGATGAGAGGAGTTTCTAGGGAAAGAGCAGTTTTGAGGCTCAAGATACCCCCACTGCAAAACTATTGCATGTCCCCATGCAATCAAAATTGTGAACTTCTTCCTCCTATTGCATTTGTTCTGATACTTCTGCCAACAAATCCAACTTCCTCTTCCTGCTTTTCTTTGCACTGATTGCCATCCTTGGCTTCCTCATAAGAAATATATATTTGAGGTTAATAAGTGTCTTGTTCAGCTTCTTATTTTTTTCTTTTTAGCTTCCTGTTCATTTTGTACCATAATCCCAAGTGTAGCATTCTATTGTTAGAAATAGCTCTGTCCAACTTATTCTGTACCTTCAGGGTTTCATTTTCTTTTTGGATGTACCTGTTCAGAATTTCTAGCTCAAGGATCTCCTATTTGAGAGAGATAGTTAGAGATTCTTGTGAGGTGAAAAGCTGCTCTGGATTAGCTGAAGTCCCTGGATCTATTGAGGTACTCCTTTTCTCTAATGACTCTATGTAGTCATAGATTTGTTTTTTTACTGGATCTATGCTGGAGAAGCTCTACTTGGCTTGCCTTCAAAATTTTGTTGAGGGGAGTCTTGTGGACTATGTTCATATGGAATATTGTCAGGGGACTGAACTGGGGTTTCTTCCTCTAAGTTTATAAACTAGGCCTCTTTTGATTTCACCCTCTTCACGTTACCTCGGAGTCTAGAGCTCCTCCTCAAGTTTTGAAAGCTTACGATTTCTTCCTTTGTGTCCTTCTTCTTCTTTCCTTTCTCCTTATCTTTCTTGATTTGCTCCTTGATCTTGGTCAGTCTTTCAAAGAGAAAATGTTCATCTTCTTTAGGTGATGAAGGTTCATGGATTTCCTTATTGATTTCTTCAACCCTTTCTTTCATTTTTCTCTTCAGCTTAGTTTGCTTCCTAACCTCTGGTTTAGGAGCCATTTCTGCATCATCTTTTTGTGAGGAGCTTTGATTATGAGTGCTGGTCTTTCTCTTTCTACTTCTCTTAACATGACTTCCCTCAGACGCATCTAGAGCATCTTGGAAGAAATTCCTTACCAAGAAGTCTTCCCATGTATCCCCTATACTCCTCAAATGAAATTCATCTAAAATCTTCACTAATCCATGATGATATAAAGTTGTTTCTATTGATTCAACATTCTTTTGGACATTTGTTGCCATTCTTCTCAGACTATTCAAAAGGAAAAAGGGAAGATTGAGGGTTCCATTCTCTAGAAAATTCATTAACAAATGTATATGATAAACATACATAGACCCAAACCTTCCTTCACATGTAATGAATTTTTGCAGTATTAACAACATGCTACTCCATTTGTTTTTAAGCGCTGAAATTGGAATCCCTGTTCTAAAGACTGTAACCTCCATACCTGGGTTTTTAAGAATCACCTTCCAAGATTCATCATGAAACTCTTTGTTTTTGAACCATCTTTCTCCTAGTCTTGGGAGTTTTGTTGCTTCTGCTATGAAGGACTCTGTAACTGCAAATTTGATATCCCCTATTTCCATTACCGTGCCATCAAATGACCTTGCAAAGGATTTAGTGATTTCCTTGTGGTAACCATCGAAATTGTCAATAAAACACAACCATCCAGCCTTGTGTAACATCCCCTTCAGCTGTAGAAACCCCTCCATGTATTTTACCCCTATGGGCTCAATTCTAACAATAAGCCCCATATCCTCTATTCTCGGTTACTCTTCAAAACTACTCTCACTGTCTGTAAAATGAGTGATGTGTATAGAAACGGAATGAATATGTAAATATGAGGATGGAAAGACTAGGTATATGGAAACAAAATGATTATGGATATAGAAATAGGATGACTAGGTATATGGAAATAGAATGACTGTATGCACGAAATATATGGAAATAGAATGACTGTATATATGAAATGGCTGGGTAAATGTGAGAGAAAAACTTAAGAGTTGGCATGTAATAAATAAAACAGTGAGGGTTTGAAGAGTCGTATATATGTAGGTCATGTCGTTAATCTGACCGTTAACAGGTGTAGCTGTGGAGGACTAGTTAAGTACAAGTTATTGAGTTTGAAGTGGAGATCAGTTATGAATGAATCATTGGATTGTTTGTCATTGAAGGCAGAGGATATGGCAGAGACATCATGGTAGTCAAATCACTTGATGATTAATTAAGGAGACATGTGATCATACATGTTTTTTTTTTTTCTATCGTTAAAACTACACTACTTCTATTATTTACAGTAACAGCAGCGAACAATTACATCTTGGATTACAAGTCGCCAGAGGCCTGGGGTGGCACTCTGGATCATAGAGATTCGCTAAAACAACTACCCGCACAGGGGCATTCTCCTTGTATCTGAGCACCCTCATAGGGGCGATATCATTGTGACCATGACTGATATTGGTAGCCCACACAGGGGCAGAAGAGAGAAAAGGAAGGATTTCATAATATTCCTTCACAGGGGAGTGGACATGCACTGAACAGCATAATTGTCAAGCCAAACATAACTATTCACGCCATACATTGAACATTGGTGATAGGGGAAACAATTGACAAAAAAACATGAGCTCGGGCTGAGGACTGAAGCTTGGTGGAGCCAGCATCTATTCATCCGAATCTTCCTCCGAATCTTCCAGATAAATCCAGTATTCACCTTCTGGTGGGGGTCCCTAGTCATACTTAGCTTTGCCTTTCGTGGATGCTAGTTGAGAGGCTGGTGGAGCAGCCTCTGGCTCAGACTGTGCCCCTGCTTTTTCCGCAGCAGCCTTGGAGCTCTCTGCAGGATGTGTTTGGGCACTAGGTTGCTCCCCCCCTTCTTCTATTGCTTCTTCCATGAATAAGACTGAAACATGAGCTTGAAAGTTGGAATTACCTTGGGCATTGCTGAAAGAGAAAAGCGTTGAGCCAAACGCAGGTAGTGGGGGAGTTCTTGGGTCCTGCGGTCTGTCATCCAGAAATTGTTGTGACTGGATGCGGTTGGCTTCCTCCACCATGTGGCACAGAAAACGGCAACAATTTGAAGATGAATTTTCAACCATGGGGCATGAAGTTTCGCCTCGCCCTATGCCACGCCGACTGAAGGGCCTCTGTCTCGGCAGCATGATAGACTCCAAATTACCTGCAATTCCTTTTGCTGCCTTTTCACCATTTCCTTGAGCCAGAGGGAGTCCTCGTGCTTGCTCTCTAAGCTTTGACACACAGAGACCCACCTCCACAATTCGAACACACAAACATTCCCAATTCTTGCCTGATTTATGTTGCAGTGGTTTGCCTTGGTTCTGGTGAGCCATAACTCGTCTCTGCCACAGCATATGGAGCACATCTGCATCAATAAATGGCCATCCCTTTGACCTCGTGCTCTCACGCTTGCCAACCAGGGTGGCGTAGAGCATTTAAATGCTTGTTTGAGCTTGAGCCCGCCCATGTTGACCATGTGGCATACCTTCCTCCCTCTGCGTGGCACCCGCATCCGGGTGGGCATTGTCATTTTTTATGAGCTTATCCATCTCCTGGGCTTGAGCTTTGTCTGGTATCATTGTTGGGCCTCCTATGAGGAGTGTATATTTATATTCCGCTCCTATGTTGGCAAGAAAATCGGCGACTTTGTTGCCTTCTCTTTTAGTGTGGGAAAAAGAGATTGCCCTGTTGATGCGCAGGGCTTTCTCAATTGCTTCCAAACGGGCTGCCAGACGCCAAATGTTTGTGATTTTTTTCGCTTGAGAGCCATTCTGCAATCTCTTGCCCATGTTTATAAGAATCTGGGAATCTCCTTCCACGATCAAGGGCTGCAATTGGAGGTTTTCGGCGAGGAGGAGCCCTTGCCATAGGCCTTCTATTTCAGCTGAATTGTTTGTATCCCAGCCTAGGGATCCCAAAAATATCTTCAAGGGTATGCCTTCATGATTTCTGAGGATGCCTCCAAAGCCTGCTTTTCCCGGATTGCCTTTGGAGGCTCCATCAAAATTGAGCTTGTAAGAGTATTTAGGTGGGGCGCTCCAGTTCTCTTTGCTTATATTACTGCTAGTAGAAATACTATTCCGGTGTTGGAGTTGAGGGATGTTCAGTTGCCAATTGCTTAATATACCTTTCTCATTATCCAGAGAGGGAAACTCTTCCCTTGTCCAGAAGTGGAGGTTCAGCGTTTCATTCAGGTTCCCACAGAGTTTGATCCAGACCTCTTCGATCCTTGAGCTCTGATTTTTAAAGATCCGCTTATTCCTTTCTTTCCAAATACTCCAGGATATGAGGCCCAGTAGTAGATTCCACAAGCAATTGAGGAGTGCACTCTTATAAGGGTGCTGTGGCCAGTGCCTTAGTGATTCAGTGATGTTTTCTTGTGTTCTGCATCGTTTTTGACATCTGAAGCCCGCCTTTTCCCACAGTTGATTAGCTAGAGGGCAAGAATCCAAAAGATGTTGAAGCGTTTCCTCATTTTGGCCATAGTTGGGGCACCACGAAGGTCCATGAAAATTCCATCTTCTTAATTTATCCCAGGTAAGGATTTTTTTGTGACTGACTAGCCACAAGAAGTAGGAGATCTTGGGCCATGAACAGAAGCTCCATATTTTTCTCCAAATGGGATCAGGGTGGATATTATTGTTACAGAGTATCTTATAAGCTTCTGATGTGGTGAAGTTGCCTTTTGGGCGATATCCCCATCTCAGAATGTTGGCTTCTTCATTATATCGGATTCTTCTTTTATCCAGCTCCTGCACAAGAACCCCTGTATCTTGAAAATCTGTGGTAATAGCCCATTGAGTTCCGTGTTTCCACTTCTTGAATCCATGTTCTATTTCTAGCTCCCAGTAGTTGTGGATCGTTTCTTGCTGCTTCTCCTGCCTGACTTGTTCCAAAGGTAATTGGAGGGTGTGGATGAGCTTTGGCATCTGATTCCAAGCATCTGTCCAAAACCTTTGCTGTTTGACCATTTCTCACTTCCCAAAAGCTATGTTGCTGTATTAAGTGGTAGTGTTGTTTGGCCGCGTTCCATACAAGTGATCCTTTCTCCCAGGGGATGAACCGGATGAGCTCCTCCGGGGGTCTGTTGTGGGCATATTTCGCTGTCCAAATTCTGGCCCAAGGCTTTTCCGGATTAGTAATCCAGTGCCACCAAATTTTTGCACTCATGATGGCATTACTGTGCTCCGAGTCCCTCAGCCCAATACCTCCTTTTTCTTTTGGCTGGCATACTGTTGGCCATTTGACCAAGGCCCATTTCCTATTAGTTGTCGTTCCTCCCCAGAGAAAGCTGCGTTGCAGCTGCCTAATTCTCTTTAGGGCCCATTTGGGTGCTGCAAGAATTGAAAATAGGTACAGCGGCATAGCTTGAAGGACTGATTTAATAAGCACGACTCTACTAGCTAGGTTAAGAGATCGATGAGTCCATGAGTTGAGACGTGAGTCCATTTTCTCTATAAGAGTGCGCCAGGCAGAGTGCTTAAGAGCTGAGGCGGTAAGAGGGGCTCCAAGGTATTTTGAGGGGAGGGTGGCACTAGGGAATCCAAGGATGCATATGATGGCTGATTTGACAAGGGGAGGTGTATGAAAAAAGAAAATTTGCGATTTAGTACAATTTACATCTGTGCCTGAAGCTTCAGCAAAGTCAGTGAGCAAGGATTTGAGGCATGCAGCTTCCCGGGCTGAAGGGTAGCCAAAGAGCATTGTATCATCAACAAATTGCTGATGTGAAGTGGTTGGGGAGTTGTGAACAGAAAGGCCCTTGAGTTGGTGAGATTGGAGCGCTTGTTTTATGTGACGTCCTAGTCCTTCAGCCATAAGAACGAATAGGAAGGGAGATAGGGGGTCCCCCTGCCTAATGCCCCTTGAGGGTTTGAAGGGCTTTGAAGGAATGCCATTTACTAGGATGGAGAATTTAGACGAGTTTATTAGACTCATTACCCATCAAATCCACATGGAACTAAAACCAAAAGCTTTTAACATTTGTTGTATGAAGGTCCAACTGAGTTTATCGAAAGATTTTGAAAGGTCTAGTTTAAGAAGCATATCTGCCTGTTTGGACTGCTTGAGGGAGTGGATGATCTCATGCGTGAGCAGAATGCCGTCCAGGATTTGTCGGCCCTCCACATAGCCTGATTGTTCCTGAGATATGAGCAACGGTAGCCGAGGCTTCAGCCGATTAGCTACTACTTTAGAGACTACTTTGTAAATGACATTACAAAGAGCAATCGGCCTATATTTGTCAGGCGTGATAGCTTCCCTCTCCTTAGGGATCAGCGCTATAATCTTTGTGTTGAGAGCTGGTAGCATCCAGTGGAGGGCTCTCGATTCTTCCATGATTTGCCAAACCTCTTGTTTGATCAGCTCCCAGAAGGTATGAAAGAACGTGGAAGTGAATCCGTCTGGCCCTGGTGCCTTTCCTTCTTTGAGCTGGAACATAGCTTCATCTACCTCCTGAGGCGTTATTGGGCGAAGGAGAAGCTCATTGTGTTCTTCCTTGACGATTCTAGGCACATTGCTGGTGATTTTTCCAATTACTGTTCTCCTGTCTCCTTCAGGCTCCTGTAGGATCTGATTGAAGTGATTACGTAATTCTGCCTCGATCTCCTCACGCCTTTCTAGCTTTTTTCCTCCTTGCGTATGAATGAAAGGGATATTATTGTGTATTCTTCTCTGAATTGTGGTTCTATGGAAGAATTTGGTATTGCGTTCTCCTTCTTTCAACCATCTTATTCGGGATTTTCGCTTCCAGTATACCTCCTCCTGCTTCTGCCTGTCCTGAATTTGACTATGGATGCGTCGTTCCTGTTCTAGGGTCCCTTCAGTGTGCCCTTCTGTGATTATCTTCTGGTGGAGGTCTATTAGATCCAGATTGAGAGATTGCTGAGCATTGAAGATGTCTCCAAAGGTTTCTCTGTTCCATCTTTTTAGGTGGCCTTTGAGGTACCTGAGCTTCTGTTGAAATTGGTACATCTTGGATCCTTCTGGAGGAGTGAAGGAAGTCCATATGGATTTTACAAAATCTTTGAATTCAGGGTGCGTGAGCCAAAATCCTTCGAAGTGGAAGGGTCAGCACATTTGATGCCCAGGTCGTTGCCATTGAAGGGCTATCGGCCAATGGTCCAAGCCCGTGTGCTGAAGTATAGCTGCTGAAAAGTCTCCTCCCAAATGAATTGCATTATCTGAGATGAGGATGTGATCGACTTTGGAAGAGATTTGGTGTTTTCCAGCTCTGCGATTGCTCCAGGTGAATGTGCCATTGCTGAATGGCATGTCTATGAGGGAGGCATTTTGTATGAAATTCTTGAAGTGGGTGGTTTCTTGTTCCAGTCTGTATCTCCCTCCTTTCTTTTCTTCTAGCTTCTTGATCATGTTGAAATCTCCCCCGGCAATCCATAGAGGGTACCTTCTGTCATTGCTCAGTGCCTCTATGGTATTTAGAAGTGCTGTTTTTCTCCCTGTGTCCTGTGGGAAGTACACATTTGAGAGGTTTCCATGAACATTCGTGCCTAGAATGTGGAAAGCTGCCTGTATTAGGTGGTGGGAGGCATGGAAATCTGTTAGGTCTATTGCTTGTGTGTTCCATGCAATTACTAACCCCCCTGATGCTCCTGATGCATCTACTGCCACCGAGTGGCATCCTGGCCATGCCTTCGTGAGGATGCTACCTAAGGTATTACTGTTACATTTTGTTTCCTGGAGGAAGAAAATTTGAGGTTTCTCCTTTTTTATCATGTTTTTCAACATTCGTAGTTTCCCTGGGCTGTTGATCCCTCTTAAGTTCCAAGAGACTAGCTTCATAGTTCACTATTTGCAGTGGGTTTGTAGTACTTTGTCAATTTCGCATACCTTCCAGAGTCTAGCAGGAGCCGCCCTATCTCAATGGTTCTCTGCAGATCTGTCTTCCTTCCTCTTTTCTTGGATTCTTTTGGGGGTTGGCTTCCATCCCATTGGCTTCCTGGTTGAATCCCCAGTTGTTGCTGCTGATAAGCTCTTGAAATAACTACCTCCAGCTTATTGAGTTGGGATTCAGAGATGTTGTCATAGGCTTTTGCTTTGCATGCTAACTCTAGCTCTTGAATCTTCAAGCCCTGCAAGTCAAAGCTTTCAAGTTCTTCTTCCATAGGTTTCACCTGATTGCCCTCTTCCTCGTTTGGCATCGTGCTTGAGGGTAGGTCCATCATGCTCCCCAGCTCCATTTCCTTGTCCGTCTCGGCCAGAACCTTCTTATCTCCACCGGTGAGATCAGGGGTAAATAGCGGGTTGCTGCGGGTGGGTGAAGAAGGTGGGGGTGGAGGGGGGGCAGAGGAAGAAGGCTGGGAGGGGCGGGGCTCCGAGGTTGTGGCCATATCCTCTGAGGAGTGAGCTAGGATTGCGAAGCTATTCTTGGAGGCTTGGCCGCTATTGCCATTTTGCTGGGCCTTTTGCCCATTGAAGGTTTTCTTATGCGCGCGTTTCCTGCTGGGGGCTTTAGTGAAGCCATCTTGAGTGGATGTGGCTGCGGGGTTCAGAGACGTTGTTGTGGCATTCAGGGGGCAGTGCCAGAACAAGTGACCAAGAGCATGGCATCTCTTGCAGCGAAATGGCACATGCTCATAGTCCAGGGTCTGGACCCATTCTTCATCCCAGTGGGAGAGCGTTATCGATTCTGGTAGTGCTTCATTCAGCCTTATGAAAACAAATATGCAAGCGTATGAGAGGAACCTGCGAGTTTTAGTCTCTTCTGTTGTCCTGATATATTCTCCAATTCCATTTCCAATCTTCCTGAGCGTGTCCTCATCCTAGTATTCGTCTGGAAGCCCATACATCCGGATCCAAACTGGTGCCCAGGTGAGGTCCTCCTTATCCGGGTTGAATCTTGGTATCCAATCTCGCATGTACAGACCTGCTGCATTGAAGAAATGAGACCCTGTTCCCAGCACTCTCAGTTTATCTTCAATACAGTAGAAAATAACTGTGAAGAAGCCCTTCGGTCCTAATTGGACCAGGACATCCCCTTTCGGTTTCCATTTAGCAGCAATCCATCCATATAGGGCTCTTTCTGTGTGCCAGAAGCCTATGAACTTCCCTATAATGGCGTGTTCTTTCATGAACTCGATTCGAGCATTTATCAGGTGTCCCGGTAGTTCTATTCATGGCCTGTCAGCAGCTACTGGCTTACAGGTAGCCAAAGTGACCTTTGGCGCTTCCTCCTTACTTTTCCCCTTGTCCTGAGTGCCGCTTACATGGCCATGTCGCTCTCCTGACTTCTTATTCTCTTGCTGTGGTGTGTTTCCATTATTCAGAATCTCCTTATTGATCGAGCCAAACAGGAAATCGTTTTCCGACTCGTGCTGCATTGGGGAGGGCTCTGACGCCCCCCCCCCTGCGGCTGCTCCATGGCGTCTGGCTAGCATTGTTCTGGCATTATTTTTGCCCAGGGGTACGATTTGGTGAGGGTGCAGGGCCTGCCCTTCACAGTCTGCGCCGTCACGAGTTGCAGAGAAACCCTAATCGCTTCAGCTCTCTGACCGATCCTCTACCACCAACCTGTGATCACACATGTTATACAAGCTTATGTTTTCGAATTTCTTTTTGAAATAAATTTTTGTATTTACCTTTGGAACCTTTACCTTCCGCTTACTAATATTTTGATGTTTGCTCCACAGGTGCTTTAGGCATGATTGGTCTTCAAAGTTGATTTTTCTTCAATTACCTGCATACAAGATTTTATTATGAACTGGATACTTGTGCTTGGACTGATAAACAAATTGTTGCTATAGAGTCAAATTAGCTGCAAAACAGTATCAACTACGGATCGGAATCAGTTGCAGAATGTGAAAACAACTACAAAATGTGAAACAGAGAGTAGAATATGGCTTATGAATGAATGAAATGGAAATGGCTGTGTAAGTGAAAATAAAACAAGATGATAAATGAGAATGGAGATGAAAGAAATATTGGGAAGGGGAAAATTTATTGGTGAAATATGGCAATGGAAATAAGTGAAACTGTAAAATAAAAATAGAGTGAAGTGAGATTAAATAATGAATTTTGCAAAATGCAGAGTGACTGTGGCTTTTTGTCACCACTTTTTACAGAAAGGACTGGAAAATATAAGGTGTCAGAATCTTTTGATTTTCACCCTGTATTTTCTGTATAAGCATGCCAATCAATGATTGGTTTTCAACCTTATACAATTTTTTTTTTCATTTTCTTTTAGATAGGAAAAATAAAGACTAAGTTGGTGAAGAAGAAGGATTCTTCTTCAGTAACTTCATTTCAGAATTGTTCTAGAATATCTTGACGAACTCCTCCTTTGAAATTGGTTTTTGATATATTTTCAATCTATGACCATTCACAAGAAGAGGAGTTTGAATTTCATCTATTGTTCTGATCCTCACTACTCCATTACTAAAGAATTTTTCAATCTCATATGGCCCAAGCCAATGAGTTTGAAACTTTCCTTGAAAATCCTTAAACATTGAATCAAATAATAGCACCCAATATCCCTCTTGAAACCTCTTGTCCTTGATGTATTTATCATGCCATTTAGCCCTCTGTTGTTGGACTATACCAGTCCTTTGAAATTCCTCTTGCCTAATTTCATCAAGTTCATTTAATTGCTCCAGTCTATGCTTTTAAGCCTTTGATAATTCCATCCTCAACTGGATTGCCATATTGAAAGTTCTGATTTTGAACTCTATAGGGAACATGACTTGTTTCCCATAAACAATTTCATATGGTGTATGTCCCGTTGTGTCCCTCCATGTAGTTCTATAGACCTATAAGGCTTCAGGAAGCCTTTCTGCCCAATCTCTTCTATGTAGATGCACAGCCTTGGTGAGTATTCCTTCAATCACTTTATTTGTAGACTCCACTTGACCATTTGCTTGTGGATGATAGGGAGTTGATTTTCTATGCTTGATCTTGTACTCCTCCATAAGCCTTTCCATCATGTTGGATGTGAATTGAGATCCCTGATCTGTCACAATTTCTCTTGGAACACCAAAATGCGTGGAGATTTCCTCAAAAAGAAAATTAACTACATATTTTTCGTTAGCAAAATGTAATCCTTTGGCTTCTACCCATTTGGTGACATAATCAATGCATACCAATATATACTTTTTTTGCTTATATGGAGGATTAATTGGTCCAATAAAGTCCAAAGCCCACTTTTCAAAGGTTTCAATAAGTACCTGAGTTTGTAATGGAATTTCATTTGAGGGAGCAGGTTTCCCTACCCTTTGGCAGTTGTCACACCTCCTGACATATTCTTTAGCATCTTTGAAAATGGATGGCCAATAATATCCTAAAGAAAGGATTTTATAGGTTGTCCTCTTGTCAGCAAAGTGTCCACCACATGGCTCATCATGACATGCTTTGAGAATCTCAGGCATTTCATCTTCCCTGACACACCTTTTGATTATAAGATCTGGCCCTGTTTTATACAATTCGTTAGTGATCCATGAATATCTTGCACTTTCTTGAATAATCTTTCTTTTCTCTCTAGGAAACAAATGTGAAAGTAACTTCCCTGTAACCAAGTAATTAGCAACATCTGCAAACCAAGGAGTTTGAGTAGTTATTGCAAAAATATATTCATCAAGAAACTCATCTTAAATCAGAGAATCTTTTTTGATATTCTAAATCCTAGACAAGAAATCAGCAACTGTGTTTTGTTTTCCAGGTCTATCTAGCACAGTAATGTTGAATTCTTGCAAAAGTAAAAGCCATCTTGTAACTCTACCATTAGTAATAGGTTTATTCATCAAATATCTAATTGCAGAGTGATCTGTATGAATAAAGGTTTCATAGCGTGTTATATAATGTCTGAACTTGTTAATTGCATGAACAACAACTAAAAATTCCTTTTCAATCACAGTATAATTCAACTCAGTGGGAGTCAAATTCCTACTTGTATAGTAAATGGCATAAGGAATCAAATCTTTTTGTCCCAATACAGCTCCCAGAGCTATATCTGAAGCATCTGTGGAAATATGGAAAGGAAGTTTCCAGTTTGGACCTCTTAAAATAGGTGCTTTAGAGATTTTTTCTTTCAAGGTTTCAAATGCTAGTTGACAATCAGGATTCCAACTAAATTCACAATCTTTTGTAAGCAATTCGAAGAGTGGAGATGCTATTTTAGTGAAGTTTTCTATAAATCTTCCATAGTATCCTGTAAATCATAGAAAACTTCTAACATCCTTTGGCAATTTGGAATTGATAACTTAGAGATGACTTCAACTTTAGATTTGTCAAATTTAATCCCATCTCCCGAAATGTGATGTCCTAAAACAATACCTTCTGTAAACATCATAAAACATTTTTCATGGCTTAATGAAAGGTTTGTTTCTTTACATCTTTTAAGAACTTTTTCCAAATTTTCCAAAGCTTCTACAAATGTTTTTCCATAGACTATAAAATCATCCATATATACCTCTACACAATCATGTATGAGATCAAAAAAAATTCCTAGTACTGCTCTTTGGAATGTTGCAGGTGCATTACATAACCCAAAAGGAAGTTCTCGGTAGGCAAACGTTCCCCATGGACAAGTAAATGTGGTTTTATCATGATCCTCAGGTGCTACCTAAATTTGATTATAACCACTAAAACCATCCAAGAATGAGAAATATTTCTTACCTACTAATGTATCTAACACTTGGTCTATAAAAGGCAAAGGAAAATGAGCATTAAGGGTTGATTTATTCAATTCTCAGTAATCAATGCACACCCTCCATTTACCATTATTTTTAGGCACAATTACCAAAGGAGAAACCCATTGGCTATCTGAAATTGGGTAAATGAAGTTTACATTCAGTAATTTTTGGAGCTCTTCTTTTACAATCTCCCTAAGATTTGGATTCATCCTTCTCTAAGGTTGTCTGATAGGTCTACTGTTTTCCTCAATATAGATATGATGGATACAAGTCTTACGATCAATTCCTTTTATATCGGTGTATTCCCATGCAAATGCAGCAGAATGTTTTTGTAATGTTTTGGTTAGCTCTTCTTGTTGTGGTTTCTCCAAGTTCTTGTTTATGTTCAATGTCCTACCTGGAAAAATTTCAATTGTAGAGCTACCAAACTCTTCCATATAATAGACAAACATTTTCCTAGATGACAAGTATTCAACATTAGATTTTTCTTGAAATTGTGCATGATCATATTCTGAAGATGTTTCAAAATTTTCCAATCTATTCAAAATTTGACTATCTTCACTAATTTCTGATATAGTAAAGAGAGGCTGAATATCATCTTCATCATCAACCCATTCCTTTTCATCTATTTCTGTGATTGCTTTTGCTGGAGGATATAGAGTAATTTTCTTTGTTGAATTACCATCAAAAATATACATGTTGCTAGATCTACAACTAATGAAAGCATCTATTGTGGCCAGCCAAGGTATTCCTAGTATGTGTGGGTGTCCTCCTAGATTATTCTTGGGAGTTAAGATCATGAAATCAACAAGATATTCCCAAGAATCTAAGAAGACTGAAATATCTTCTAGCACACCATCTGGTTTGATTACTAATCTATCTGCAAGTTGCAGTAAGGTAGGTGTGTAAAGAAGATTATGAAGTTTAAGCTACTCCATAGTTTGTCTACTGATAATGTTTATTGCTGCCCTTAAGTCAATCAATGTATTAGGAATTTCAATTCCATTTATATGTGTCTTGACAATTGGACTTCCTGGATCCACATATTTTTGTATGGCAGTTTTTCCCATCATTATGTCTACTATCTTTCCTACCAAGTGAATTATTTTTGTTTCTTTTGATTTTCTTCCTAGTCTTTTGATGCTCAACTCCTTTATTGTCTTGGCTAGAAGTGGAATTTCTCTAATGGCTTGTCACAAAGGAATTTTGATACAAGCATTCTTCAATTCATCTAGAAAATCATAATTGGGCAACAAGATCTATTTTTCTACCCCTCTATCGATTTGTAGTCTTTCAGGAAAAGGAGGTGTAGAAGTGGATGCTGGTTGCTCAATGATAGGAGTTGTGTTCACTCGTTCTTTTTGTTTTTCTTTTTTGATGTTTTGGTTTTGGAGATATGTTCCCTCAAAACTTTTATTGACTTTTAGAGAATCCTCCTCAGAAGTGTCTTATTCTTGAATAACTATAGAAGGTCTTTCCTTTTCTAATATCCTTCGATATCTTAGTTGAACATCATTAAGATCTAGAGGAGTAATCATGTAAGTTGGAAATTGTTGTCCTTCTACCATGTAAGCATTCTGAGGGTTTTTATTGTTGGGGTTTGGTAATGGTTGCGCAGGTAGCTGATTTGGTTTCTACTGAAATGGCAGCAAGAGTTGAGGATTTTGACTTTGTTGTAGGGGTTGTTGTGGAAATGGCAATGAAAGTTGAGGGTTCTGATTTTGAAGTTGTGGCTGCTGATTTTGTTGTTGATTATGTGGGGGAGGAAAATTTTGATAAGATGGACAATATTGATAATATTGAGAAAATCTCCCACAACGATTTTGTACTCCTTGTGCCCACGGTTGAGATTGAAACTGAGTTTGAGGTTGAGGACAAGGTTTCTGCCAAGGATTCCAGTTTGTTGGGGGCTAAAGATACATTTGATTGTTAAATCCCTAATTTTGTGGCCCCTACCAAGGTCTTCTTGCAATAAAACAAAGAGGTTCTACAAAATTTGGGACTGTTTCCTCTTGAAAGACAGCCTTAAGACCTAGGACTGAGGGACAACCCTTGGTCTCATGACTTTCTAAACAAATCATACAAGTTTCTACAATTTTTGCATCTAAAGGGAATTCCCTTAGAGCATGTTTTTTTCTGCATTTTGGACAAAAAAATGGCTAAATCATCAACCTCTGTTTTCTGCTTGTTTCGGATTTTAAGGGTGTCTAGTTGCTCGCTAAGGCTCCCTAAAATATCAGTTTTAAACTCATCAAGCATATTGGCAATTTCTGCCCCACTTACAAATCCTATTGCAAATTTGTTTACTCTAACAAGAGAAGGATCTCTTGGCCCTTTCCTTATTTTAGATTTTCCTCTCAAGAGATGAACACACAATTCTCCTATATCATTCAATGGGAGTTGACAAAAATCTCCCTTCCCCAACATGTTAAGGATATCTATCCACTCATCTCTAATGGCCTTTAATAAAAGAGCTTTTAAGGTTTCTTTATCTAAATCATTCATTTTTTCTCTTTCCAAATTATAGTTAGACCTCTCAATCAAATCTTCTAAGTTTTCATCCTCTCTTTGCATCATTTTGAACACCTCATCTTTGTGATTGGTAGGCATGCAATAATCCAAGTACCTATCCAAAAATGTTTTTTTTCATGTCATTCCAAGTTCTAATATGGATTGAGTAACTAACCCTATAAACCATTTCAAAGCAGCTCCTTTTAGTGTTGAAGGAAACAGTTTGAGTTTTTGAGAGTCCTCTAGATAGTCATAGGTTCTACATAAGACTTCAAAGTCAAATAAGAATGTTTCAGGATCCTCACTTCTCAACCCATGGAAATTAGGGAGGATAGAAGGTGAGATGTTTTTCATTGTGCATTTGTTTCCTCATCCACTATAGGGAGTCCAAAAGAGTTATCTACTTCCCTATTTCCTCTGCCTCCTCCATTATTTCCTCTACCTCCTCCATTGTTTCCTCTACCTTTTCCTCTACCCCCTCCTCCAAACAGTGGGAATTATCCATCTTGTTCTTCTTCTACCATTATAGTTTCTTTAGAGTCAGTATAGGGTTCAAACTGCAAGGTTTCTTCCTCCTCTTCTAGTTCTTCTATTAATGGAATATGGGAGAGAGGTTCTACTTCTTCTTCCTCACCAAGTGTTCCTAATTCTTCAATTACAATGTGCTCTCCTGTGGAGGTGAAAACGGCTCTTCCTACTGTTAGAGATTTGAAATTTTTCTCTCCTAAGACTAACTTGGTAGATGAGGTATGAGATTCTGTTGATTGGATTTCTACCTTTGGAATTTTAGGAGTCCTATGGCTAGGAGTATGAGTTTGGGATGGAGGTGTGTCATTTCTTGTTCTTAGTGGAGTAGGTGGAATTGTAGGAATTGAACTTCTACCCCTAGCTATAAATCTACCCCTAGAGTCTCTTTCTCTATGCATGTCATTTTTTTTTAATGTAAGAGATAAGGCTACCTAGTTACACTTCCCTGGCAACTACGCAAAAATGTTTATTCAATTTAGTGTCCTAAATTGCTCTACATAAACTAATGAAGTGTAGTGCACTATTTGTGCTAGATGACCCTTCTTACTTCATTGTTTTTGTGTTTTATGTTTTTTTGGGGGGTTTATTTGGTCCTTTAATACCTAATGATTTATAATCTAACAAAAATCTTAAATCTACTTCTGTAAAGACTGCTAAGAACCTAAAGAAATGAGAATTAAACGAGCTTAAGTAATATTTGGAAACAAGTTTTAATCAAGAAATGAAAATAGAGTTTCTATTTCTGCTCTTTAACATTATTTCCAAATCATGAACTAAAAGAAAGTAAAATTGCAACTACTATCTAATCAATTATAGAAACAAAACTAAATGAAATACTCAAAACTGAAAGTGAAATTGCAACTAATGTCTCATCTATTATGGAAACAAAACTAAATGAAATATCAAAACTGAAAGTGAAATTACAACTAATGTTTAATCTGTTATGGAAACAAAACTAAATGAAATACTAAGACTGAAAATGAAATTGCAACTAATCTACTATTGAAACAAAACTAAATGAAGTGCTTAGTTACTTTGCCTCTCAATTTTGGGAGAAAAACCTCCCTATGATGACATTTTGAGGAATTCTATACTTCATTATTCTAAGAGAAGATAAATACAAAAATGCAGAAAAGACTCATTGCATGAATGAAGTATACAACCACTTAGTTTAAGATAAGTTATCAACTAGAAGGGCTCTTCAGAAACATTCATTTACACCATGAGTCAATAAACTAGTAAGAAAATGGCAACAGAAGTAATGGCACTGATCAGTGTAATTGAAAACTTAAAGACTAATGAAACAGTAAATGAAACAAACTAGATTACACTACTTAATTCCAACTTTTAACTACTGATAAAAACTAGAAAGAAATCAAGCAAAAAGAAGCTATTCTGTACTGAAAGAAGCTATTCTGCATTAGTAGAAAATGATAAGGATTGCATTATAAACAAGGTTAGTATGAAAAATGGTTATGAACACTATGGAAGAAATGATGAATTTACAGCTAACTAGAAAAGATAAAACAAAATGAAATAAAACCTTAGTCAGCGCAGGGGCCCTCTGCAACTGATTGGGTTATGCGTACTTAATCAAACTCCAAGAAACTCTTTCAGATATCCATAAAACTTGCAGTCTTCATATTAAAAAAAGGAAATGAGTTTTTCAAAATTATAGAGCAGTAGTCTAAGCTTAATACATGAGAAAATTCGAACTCCTTCCAAGTTCTTTACACAGGTATTTATAAGGAAATTATGAAACTGTTTGTGGAGAAAAATAAGCTACAGCCAAAAACACGTAGAAGACAGGCACATGGAATTTTCTTCCTCGGCTGCTGGAGACATAAATCCAAGATGATGGTTGTTGGGTTCGGTTGCACAGATGGATGTTGGATTCCATGGGTTCAGGAAGTCGTTTCGGATAATGCTTCCGATCACTGTGAAACATGTTGATTATCCATGAAACAGAGTGTTGTTGCCTTCGGTCTCTTCGTTTGACGTCTCCATTGACCAGAGTCTTGTACCATCTTATTTGTTGACCCGGGCTCGGTGAATAGGACATGATCCATGTCATGATGTTTTTCAAGCTGCCCATGTAGTTAGTTTCTCTTTCTGACACCTGGAACCTGTTAAAGCATGGAAGTAGCTACAGAACAGCCAATTAGCTGCAGAATAGGCTACGCTCCGTAGCTAAAAGACAAAAATTATTCAAATAGCAAAACATAAAAGCATAACATGTAAACCACTAAATTTCATCCTTAAGGCAATATATACTGGTCATTGATGATAACAATTCATTCTCTTCATGGAAAAACAAAGAAAAAGGATGAGAGGAGTTGCTAGGGAAAGAGCAGTTTTGAGACTCAAAACCAATTTATCTCGAGTTTGGGAGCTGAGCCTCCCTAATTTTAATGAATTCATTGGAGACCTCAGATGTATAAGTAGAGAGGCCTAGGACCTCAGTAGGATTCGTATTTTTTATTGTAAAACTCTCCTCTATTTTCGAGTTGCAAGACTTGTGACAGTTTTTTATGTAATCCATCGTTTTGATAATGAGAATGAATTTTGTTTTGAGCCAGCACTGAGTTAGCTCAGAGGGCTAAAGCTCTTGGGTTAGGGCCTAACCCTAGCAGCCAAGGCTCCTCTTTATTTTACATTTATGTTAGCATAGATTCATAGTTTTATTGTTCATTTTCTTAAGTAGCTGCATTTCTATTACAACAGTGTAGATTAGATTGGTTGTATGTTAGTTTGCTTCCATTTGTGCCTTCTTTCAGTTAGCAGGTTAGCAAGGAGAAAAAGGATCACCACAAGGTTGTTATTAGGTGCCTCAGCCTCACTTCCTCCCTTTGGGACCATGACTTGAGGAAGAGACCCTTCAACAGCCCCAAAAACACAGATTTCTAGTTCTTCCATGAGCTTTGGAGTTTGTTGTCTTGATTGATCATTTGGTTCATTGCACTGTCATATTTTTTCATCACTCTCTTTCTGCAATAATATCTCACTCATGTTCTCATTTCCTTCAGCACTTTATTCATGAATAATATGGGCAATTGATTCATGCTCTTCTAGTTTATGAGAATGTATCTTGTTGCATAGTTCTTGGAAGACACACATGTTTTAAGCATTGCAGGTACTTCAGGGGGAGGTCTAGACTTCATCACCAGCATGTGCCTTCCACCTCATCCACCTCAACCATCTCTTGTTCCACCATCACCCTCACTAGTTTTTTTGTCCTTTTTTTTATTGAAATTCCCCTAGACACATTGAGTGAATCTAGCCATCTCTTCTCTTGGATATTGACTCGTGAGTGTTCCTAAACCTTCTAACACCTTATACCACTCATAACACACCCTTTCCAAGCTTCCCAACACCTCCAAAACCTCACATTTAGCTCTCAGTTGTATGCTATAGGTTTCCTATAATTCCTATAGGATCATTATGTAGGTTTCTAGTACATCCTATAGGTTTTCCTGAAACAGCCTGTTTTGAGGCTGAATTGATGGGGAACCTAGGACTCTTCCACACCATCCAACCACTCCCTAAATCTTCTAGCCATCCTCAACCACCTTCCATCCACCTGTCACATCCACAGGAACAATTAATTTGCATGCTTGATTTTACCAAAGAAAACCAAAAAAGTGAAAACAGATTTAGTTTCATTTTCTTACTCACACATTAGTATGGTTTGATGCTCTTTACTTCTATAACTTAGATAGAAGCATTAGGTTAGTGTTGATTTAGAAATTTTGCTTAACATAGCTATTTAAATGGTTAATTAGGATATGGTGTGATTTAGCATGACATGTTGTTTTCCTCATTACTGCAGTAGAGTAGCTCTCTTAGAATAAATGTTCTCTTCTTCCATCAAAGAATGAAGCTTCTTCTGAATCTATAGAAGTCTGGCTTGGAACCCATGGGTTCTGTTTCCGGATGAAAAGTGACAACAGATAGGACCTTCAATTTTAATTGTGCATATAGCACTGTCACCTCCAAGTTTGTACGAACCTCGAGTTGATAAGTAAAGCTAGTAGCCCAAGAGTTGCAGCATCCTTGCTGCAATACTGGTACTCATCATAGATCCTCATTTGGAGGTACTTGGGGATATTGTAGGGGGACAATTCACATCCATAGATCATGATCTATGTGTAATTTTGGTACAGGTACCAATCTTTGATCTTCTCTTGGTCTTATAGATGTAGTATTTTTTTGATCCCCTCACTGCTCTTGGGCTGCACTGCCTTGTGGAGAATGTTCATAGCTAGATGAGCACAGTATTCTACAAATTGCTTGTAGGTGAATTCTATTTGTTCTTTCATGACCTGTGATGTCCAAAAGATCACTAGTTGTTGATCACCTACATCATCTAATTTTTGCAATGCAAAACTGAACTTTTCTAATTGGTAATATATGAACATGTAAACTAAAATAGAGGTGTAACTGAACGCCTTCTCTGTAGGAAACTTGATGAACTGCTCATGGATATTGTCAGTGAAGAATTGACTAAAATTGAAAATTGTAGAGGGCTTTTTGTTTGTGGAAATTATGGAAAGGAATCCTAAAATAGGCTCATCCCCTCACTGATCAAAATGGTAGCCTAATATATGAGAAAGGATAGAAATAATTTGTTTGGCCTAATCAGGGAAAATGGAAGAAGGATAAGGAGGATTCTTCTTGGGTAATTGGGCATTCTCTGGCAGGAAAATCTCAAAAATCCTAGCTCTGGTGGTAAAATCCAGCTTTTGATAAAGTTGGGTGAGGGCTTCTAGGTAGAAAGGGGCAACATTTTCCATAGAAGGGGCTAGCATCATTTGGTCAATAGATTTGGCTATAATGGTGAAAAGGATGTTCCCTATAGGTTAAATTATGGCTCTTTGGGCAGGGACATAGAAATCTTGACATCTTCTGGTGAATTCTATGGCTTGAAAAATCACAGGAAAGATAAAGTGGGGAAGGTTTAACTCCCAGAGTCCTATCTCATCAGCTTTATCACAGTGTTCCTCCTCTAACCAGTAAGATAGCTCGAGGAAATCACGGTCACATAGTGTTTTAGTGATCTAGTAATCCCTGTATACCAATGGTGTGTGATCCAAGTCTACAAAAGGTGTCAATGGGTTAATGGCCTGGTCCTGGGTCTTAGATTTAGGAGGTATAGCTGCAGCAATTTCTGAAATGAATGAATAGACAAAGGAGGGGCTTACCAGGCTTAGAGGAAATGGTTTGTTAGGCGAAAATGAACAAGGAGTTTAGTGACTGTCAGGATGTTGGTGGTGAGGAGATCTGATAGAGACTGTTGGCTTGTTGGGGCCTGACCCAAGTTCAGAGTTAATTAGCGAAACAAATCCCTGTACTACTTTCCATTTCGGCAACAGTCCGTGGAGCGTAGACTGAGGTCTCACCTGAAGTAGTATGGGGGGGTGCTGGAATCACGTTTCTGCACCCTTGAGATGTTTGAGGGTTTGATTCGGTCCAACTGTTAGTCCCCGCTTACCGGTTACTTCACGCACTTCCTTGGCCTTCGCGCCTGGATATATCCGCCTTCGCATAGCCCTAACGAGGGGCTGTGGGGAATCCGCGCTGCTGGAGCAACATTCTGTACCAACTCCCTTATATTCTTATACTAGTTAGCTATCTTTGCGTAAATGGATGCCTCATGTTATATTATTTATACAACACATTCATATGAGTTTGCGCAGCAAATAAATAGTAAACTTGCAATTCATACCTAAAAATACATAAAACAAGAAAAGATACACAGAAATATGGTATAACTTCTCTTTTATTAATTCTTCCCACAGTTACAGACTCGACCTGCTCTGTACACTTAGCTGCAGGGGTTCGTGCACTCAGCTGCAGACTACTAGGACTCTACGTACTCAGCTGCAGAGCCTTCTCCTACTCTACGACCCAAAGACACAACTTACACTTTGACTCAATCACAAGAGTAATTTTTTTTCTTGCACATATATGATTTTATTTTCAGACTTAGGATAAAGGGGAGATACAAGGAAATGAAATACTTTATCATCATGCATAAAATTATCTTTTAAACTTAGGATAAAGGATTAATAATAAACATTTGAAATACATAATGTATAGCTTGTAATTCCACCCTTCTTTGCTATCCTCAAACTAAGGATAATATTCATGCATGTTGATTGATGAACCTCAGTATTGCAACAAGAATGCTGCAACTCCCAAGGCTACCGACTTTAATTATCAACCCGGAGGTTCGTACAAGCTTAATAGTTATCAACACTATATGTGCGGCATACAATGTGTAATTCCTTTGCTGTCATGTTGTAATGGAGTGCATGTACTAAATTCAAATCCTAAACTAATTGCAGAAAATGAAATGTTTGAAATGGAACCTTAACCTATTGCAAGAAAGAAAGTACAAGGAAAGATACTGAAATCAAATGCTAAAACACACCATTTTCTAACTAACTGCTAAGAGGCTTTGCTTCAAAAGAATGCTAAGTTAACATGTATGTAATCCTACTGTCTTAAGCATGCAAATTCAAACCATCAAACCTTCTACTGTTGTGCATGAAAATGAATAAAATAAATTTGTTTTTCTTTTTTTCTTTTTTCATGTGAGAGTGTGAAATCTAATCACATTTGGTGAGATGGAAGGTGTCTTGGAGATGATGGTGGATGGTTGGAAGGCTTGGGAGACCCTTAGGTGACCTTGTGTGGCTTCCTAGAGGTTTTCCCTCAATTCGGCCTCAAAACAAGCCACTATAGGAAAATGCACAGTATGTACTAAAAACCTACATGATCCCCTCAAAACCTACAAGATACAACCAAGAGAAAAAGGATGGATGTTGAAGGTGATGGAAAGCTTAGGGAAGGTGTTTGATGGATATAATGAGGCAAGGGAGTGCCTACGACCACTTCAGAACTCAAAACAAAAGTTGGGAGATGGATGGATTTGCTCAAAAAGCTTAGAGAAGTTTCCTTGTGAAATGATGAAATTGGTGAGGGTTTAATGACCACGAAAATCAAATCCAAATTGGATTGGAAAAATATTTTTATTAAATAATATGTCTTAGGTCCCTATTCCAACTAGAATCACTCAAAAAGACCTCTGTTAACCCATGCAAAAAAAAAAAATACTAGTCGAAAATCTAGAAATTCGAGAACTAGTGAGCTAGTAAATCTAGAAAATGCCTAACCAAATCAAGTGAAAATGAAATCAGGTAATTTTTTTTTATGAACTATAATTCTTTTTTGATCTAATTCAAGTGGAACCAACTAGATTGAATTTTTTTAGAATCCTCTAAAAAATAGCAGAAATCTATTGTTCTTTGCTAAAAAGGAGGTCCAACAATCTAGATTTGGGAATAAGAAGACTAATCCAAGCAGCTCAATGATTACTATGAACTTCAAAAGCTTTTCCAAGCATGAAATAATGCTTTTGATCCTGAAAAAGAAATTGCATCAACCATTTAACTCAATCCTACAACAAGAAATCATTAATACTAAATGCAGAAATAGAAAGAAATAAAAACTAGAGATGCATGTGAATGAGTAGTGAGAAGAAGGAAAGAGAATGATACAAAAGGGCTCTAAGGCTCCTGGGATGGCCAAGCCCAAGGAAACTCAGAGACCTATGGAGGAAAATAAGAACAACATTTAAAAGTTGAATACGACACCAATCTTCATTATTCTCATTAATAGAATTACATCCCTGCAAGAAAATACAATGGAGCTGCAAAAATACAAGCTCTCTCCACAAGAACACTAATGAAAACCTATCCCTAGAGGAAAATTCGACTTGGTACTTATAAAAAATTATTAGGAATCATTCCCCGTGAATGGAGGAAGCTTTCCCCACCAAAAGCCCTTGATTAGTGAATCTGGTCCCTTGATTAGTGGAACACATTCCTAGATTTTCTCAATCATTGGAGTTCCACAATCTTGCCATAATTCCATAATATCTTGTTGATTTATTTTTTATTATTGATCCTCCTGTAGCAGGGAACACGTCCTTAAATTATCTCCTCCTCGAAATCTTCATAATTTTCCCAATATTCTCATAATATTCCATAAAAATAAATAATATTAGGCACAAATATGCAATTATTCATAAACCTTCCTAATGAAGATATTAAATTTAAAAATAAATTATCTAATGCAAAAAGAAAGGTTTAATGTGCTAAAAAATGGTCATAAGCCTTAATTTATGTTTTAATTTAGAGGCATGGGCCTTAATTTATGTCTAATTTAGAGGCCCATCATACCCCCCCTCTCCCGCCCCCATTGAAAGCGTTGCTCTTCCTCCGAGCAACTTAGTGACCTCATTGTGCCTCATTCATGGCCATGGTGGCCTCTCTCTTGTGCATTAAGAATCTTGATTGTAAGTTCTGCAAGGGCAAGCCAAAAAACATATTTGTGCAAAGAAAAATCCTTGTTTCTTGAGACCATTAGTTTGCCTTCTTCCCCTTATTCAAGATGGTTCTTGATTATTTTTTTAAGTTTGGCAAGGTATTTCACACCCTTATCAGCCTTCTTCTACCTTGTTCCACCATTTGGACACCTCTAACACCTTCAAAATGCATTTAGATAAGAACTAGGACATCCTGTAGGAATTTTTGTCAAAACTACAGGAAACCCTGTTAAAACTATAAGACACTAGTTTTGAGCATAAATGATAGTCTGAGATTAGGGCAGGCCCTCAATCTAACTCCCATGCCTTTTTCCCATTTTAGGCCTTAGACGAGAGCTAAAAAGAGATTAGAGGATGCTATGCTTTTTTTTTTCAAGAATGAAATGGGATGGATGAATGATGAATAGATAGTGAATATGAAGTGGATGGAGGGCTTGGAGTGTTGTGGTGACTTGGCCTTTGCAAAAATTTCTTCTTTTAACTGCTGTCCTCATTCCTTGAAATCATCACCCTTCATAATTTTACTTTTCAGTATTGCATGAGTGGAGTGAGTTGCAATTAAATAGTTGAAGGCAGTTGAGACTGCTAACCCATCCTTAGCTTATAAAACGTCATCTCTCATGCATTGAAAACAAATTTCAAAAATAACAGTGTTTAAACAGATAAAGACAAGAAACACATCACCATTCAAGACACCACATGAAACCTTTAAAAGGTCCCTATATTATTGATGCTCCAATACTCAATGTGCAGCAGAAATTACATTCGGAAATCAACACTAATACTTCAAACAGTGAAGTATTTATAATAAAAATTACAATAATGATTTACAAAATAGATGCCAAACTGATATTGTATTATTAGCCTAATTACCAACTAATATAATCTAATCCTGGCAAAAGAATAGGCCACGTAGGCTGTCGAGGAAAACGGTGGCCCTGTTCGGGTGGTTTCTGTTGCTCAGTCATTCAAAATAGAATGTGATGCGGAACTAAAACTTGTGATGGTTGTTGTGCTAGCAAAACCTTTCACTGCTGCTGAGTTACTTATTAGTCCAGTAAATCAAGTAACTCTTCCCATCCCTTTTCATCTAGCACTGTTAACTTTGTCACCCTACGGTAGATTTCATCTACCTCCGTATACTTAGCAAAAGTTGGTTTCACAGTAAAAATATGTTTTACCTCATTCTGCACATGGAAGTAATTTGACATGGTGTCCGGAAAGGCTTTTTTTGTCATACTTCCTCTTATTCCACTAAACTTAGCACTGCTTTTGGCTACCTCTTTCATCTTCTAAATGTAATCCTCCCAAGTGATTAGCTTGTCATTAATAACATAAATACTGGGTAGCCCCTTCTGCATTAAGGTTTGAATCCTATTGGTAAATATATTCACCTATAGCTCCAAGGTCTCACACTTTTCCTCCAACTGGTCAATAAGATTTCTTTTAGTCAAGCCTTTCTTTACTTCTAGAATGGTGGCAATTCTGTCACTGACTCCCACTTCCTCCAGCTGATATCTAGATTTCGAATTTAAGAACCTGATAATATTGGCAGCTTCAGTTGGCATTTCTCCAAGATTTTCCCTTCCTTGCACAATGGTATTAGTGGCCTTCTCCATTAAATCTTTTTGTTCAAATATAATCTGAATAGAATGCCAAATCTCATTCATTGAGTCAAGTATGTTCATCCAAATTGCTTCCTTGTCTTGGGCCAGGGTCTGGGCAATAGAAGTATCTCTTTCTACCTGGCGTAGCTTTTCTAAAAGTCTTTGATTTTTGTGCAATTCAGCAGTCCAAGCAGCTTCAGCCTTGGCCTTTTGGACTTCCAAAGCTTTGAGTTGTCATTGTAAGGTCTCAATTTCCTTTTATTGCAAAGACATATTTTGCAATGTCTGTGTGACCTATTTAGCACTGGGAGTTTGAGTAGAAGTAGTAGGTGTAGTAGTTGTTCTTGTGGATAGAAGTTGAGAAAGAGGTACAACATCCAAGGGAACAATGGCCATCTTCAAGCTGTCTTCCTTCTCCTTTATCATCTTTTCCAACTCTCCTTCCATATACCTAATCTGTATGTTTTGGTCAATAATTAGTTTCATCATGTCTGCTTTCTAAGCTTCACCTTCTGCAATGTCCTTGGTCATTTGATATTTTGTAGCTAGCAACTTGAGCTATTTCCTCAATGCTGCAATTTCCAAGTTTTTCTTCTTAATAATTTCTTCAGCAGCAATAAAATACTTAGGGTCATACCCTATCTTAATCACCAAGTCTTCCAAAGACTTGATCCTGTTGTCTTTGGCCAAGGAGGATACCTTCTCGATCTTCAACTATGACTGCACATTTGCAAAAGAAACCTACAATTTGGATAAAGACATGGAAGTTTTAGTGAGAGTGGAGCATATAATTTCACCAGTCTAGCTATGCAACTCCATTTGATCAATGGCATGTTTGTCCTTTGTGCTAAACTCAAAGGTGGTGCTCTTGTAGTCAGCTGTTGATTTAGGTTGTGAAGTCTAGGCCTCAAGGAAGGACATTTGCCTTCTTCCATGTTCAGTATCATATACTGACAGAAGTCTATTTTGTGAATTAGAAGTCTATTTCCAGAATTGGTTGTAGGTGTTGTTCTTCAAGATTTCATTTATGAGCTTTATTTCTTTGTACTTATCAAACATTTTTTTCTCTTTTTCAGTCTGGACAGTGTTTGTTTCCAGCTCGGTCTCCTTATGACCCTGATAAGATGAAGGTTTAGAAGGAGAAGTAGTGAACTTCAGGGTTTCTGGTGGATAGTCTGTGATGATGATAGTTGTATGTTATTGCATTTCTTTGTCTATATCTAGTTTATGAGTCACCTTGGGCCTCTTTCTATAACTGATCCTAAATTCTCTGGCTTCACTCCCCGTTGTAGATGATGACCCTTCCTCCCTCTGTCGTTTGCTGGATTTTTCTTGAGGAACAGGAGTCTGCAAACTGGAAGTGGACACAATCTGCTCTTCAACTTCCAATAGGGTATTTTTTGCCCACTCCAACTGATTGGCATATTGTTCTATCTCTGGCCTAGAAGTATGAATGTATGGAGTGTTCTTGTTGTCCACTCTAAGATTTGAAATGATGCCACAGGGGTCATAAGACCATGTCAAGCTCAAGCTGAACTTCATTTCCTTTATTATCTTATCTGCCTCCTCCCGAGCCATTCTTGTGTTGCATACAAATGGGCCTACCTGTGTTTTAATCCTGAATTGTGCCTTCTTCTTTGCTACTACAAAGTGGATCTAATCTGAGTTCAACATTTGCATGATATATTCTAGTGCAAAGATCCTCATTGGGAGGTACTTGCAGAGTTTGTAGGGGACCAATTCACATCCATAGACCCTAATCTATGTGTAATTTTGGTACAAGTACCAATCTCTGGTCTTTGCTTGGTCTTATAGATGTAGTATTCATTTGATCTCCTCACTGATCCTAGGTTGCACTGCCCTGTGGAGAACGTTCATAGCTGGATGAATACAGTCTTCTACAAATTTCTTGTAGGTGAATTCTTGTTGTTCTTTCATGACTAGTGATGTCCAAAAGATCACTAGTTGTTGATCACTTGCATCATCCAATTTTTGCAATGTAAAACTGAACTTTTCTGATTGGTAATAGATGAACATGTAAACTAAAATAGAGGTGTAACTGAACACCTTCTCTGTAGGAAAATTGATGAACTGATCATGGATATTGTCAGTGAAGAATTGACTGAAATTGAAAATTGTAGAGGGCTCTCTGTTTGTGGAAACTGTGGAAAGGAATCCTAAAATAGGCTTATCCACGCACTGATCAAAATGGTAGCCTATGATATGAGAAATGATAGAAATAATTCGTTTGGCCTGATTAGGGAAAATGGAAGAAGGATAAGGAGGATTCTTCTTGGGCAATTGGGCATTCTCTGGCAAGAAAATCTCAAAAATCCTAGCTCTGGTGGTAAAATCCAACTTTTGATAAAGTTGGGTGAGGGCTTCTAGGGAGAAAGGGGCAACATTTTCCATAGAAGGGGCCAACATCATTTGGTCAATATATTTGGCTATAATGGTTAAAAGGATGTCCCCTATAGGTGCAATTATGGCTCTTTGGGCAGGGACATAGAAAGCTTGGCATCTTCTGGTGAATTCTACGGCTTGAACAGTCACAGGAAAGATATAGTGGGAAAGGTTTGACTCCCAAATTCCTATCTCATCTATTTTATCAAAGTGTTTCTCCTCTAACCAGAAATATAGCTTGAGGAAATCACGGTCACATAGTGTTTCAGTGATCTAGTAATCCCTATCTACCAATTGTGTGTGATCTAGGTCTACAGAACACAGATTCAATGGTTAATGGCCTACTCATGGGTGTTATATTTAGGAGCTATAGCTGTAGAAGTTTCTAAAACGAATGAATAGACAAAGGAGGGGCTTATCAGTCTTGGACAAAATAGTCTATCAAGCGAAAACGAACAGGGAGGTTAGTGACTGTCGGGATGTTGGTGGCAAGGAGCTCTGATAGAGACTGCGGTAAGAAATTGTGAATAGCATAAATAGAATGAGAGGTGAAAGATTGGCAATTATGGGCTATGGATCTATTTAAATGCAGAGGCAAATTCCCATTGGAAATGGCATGGGGTCGTTACTGAATGGTTACCCAAAAAAATTAAATGTGAAACGGGTATAAAGCAAGAAGGCATTTAATTGGAGCAATGTTCGGGATAGGTGGTAGGTGACAAGTGGCGGAGGAGGATTGGTGGGGGTGTGAAAGGATTGGATGCAGGATGGTGGTTTCCAGAGGGGGTGATCGGTGGTAAGTGGTATTAGCAGGGGGTGTGAAATCGTGAGTATGCTCCACTTAGGGAGTAGGGCCCGACAGAAGAAACCGCCTTCCAGAACCCCCACAACGGTAAAGGGAGAATGTGAAGGGGGGCCAAAAAAAGATGATGCTCATGGATAAATGGGGGATCAAATCCCGAGGTGCCAAAGGCAACAGTGGTTTAGCCACAAATGACAAGAGTGCTTTTTCGCTTGTGCATATATGATTTAATTTTCAAACTTAGGATAAAGGGGAGATACAAAGAAATGAAATACTTTATCACTGTGCATAAAATTATCTTTTAAACTTGGTATAAAGGATTAATAATAAACATTTGAAATAAATAATTTATATCTTGAAGTTCCACCCTTCTTCCCTATCCTCAAACTAATGATAATATCCATGCATGCTGATTGATGAGCCTCGGTATTGCAATAAGAATGTTGCAACTCCCAAGGCTACCGACTTTAATTATCAACCCGGGGGTTCGTACAAACTTAAGAGGTATCGACACTATATGTGTGGCATACAATGTGTCCTTCCTTTGCTGTCATGATTTAATGGAGTGCATGTACTAAATTCAAATCCTAAACTAATTACAGAAAATGAAATGTTCGAAATGGAACCTTAACCTATTGCAAGAAAGAAAGTACAAGGAAAGAGACTAAAATCAAATAATAAAACACACCATTTTCTAACTAACTGCTAAGAATATTTTCTTCAAAAGAATTCTAAGTTAACATGTATGCAATCCTACTATCCTAAGCATGCAGATTCAAACCATCAAACCTTCTACTGTTGTGCATGAGAATGAATAAAATAAATATGTTTTTATTTTTGTCTTTTTTCATGTGATAGTGTGAAAGCTAATCACTTTTAGTGATGTGTCAGGTGGCTTGGAGATGATGGTGGATGGTTGGAAGGCTTGGGAGACCCTTAGGTGACCTTGTGTGGCTTCCTGGAGGTTTTCCCTCAATTCAGCCTCAAAACAAGCCACTATAGGAAAACCTACAGGATGTGCTAAAAACCTACATGATCCCTTGAAAACCTACAAGATACAACCAAGAGCAAAGGATGGATGTTGAAGGTGATGGAAATATTAGGGAAGGTGTTTGGTGGATAGAATGAGGAAAGGGAGTGCATAGGACCACTTCAAAACTCAAAACCAAAGTTGGGAGATGGATGGATTTGCTCAAAAAGCTTGGAGAAGTTTTCTTGTGAAATGATGAAATTGATGAGGGTTTAATGACCAAGAAAATCAAATCCAAATTGGATTGGACAATTTTTTTATTAAATAATATGTCTTAGGTCCCTATTCCAAGTAGAATCACTCAAAAATACTTTTGTTAACCCATGCAAAAAAATAAAAAAACATTACTAGCCGAAAATCTAGAAATTTGAGAACTAGTGAGCTAGTAAATCTAAAAAATGTCTAAACAATCAAGTGCAAATGAAATGGGGTAGTTTTTGTTATGAACTAGAATTTTTTTATGATCTAATGCAATTGGAACCAACTCAATTTAAGTTTGTTAGCGTGCTCTGAAAAATAGCAGAAATTTCTTGTTCTTTGCTAAAAAGGAGGTCCAACAATCTAGATTTGGGAATAAGAAGACTAATCTAAGCAGCTCAATGATTACTATGAACTTCCAAAGATTTTCCAAGGATTAAATAATTCTTTTGAACCTGCAAAAGAACTTACATCAACCATTTAACTCAATCCTACAACAAGAAATCGTTAATACTAAATGCAAAAATAGAAAGAAATAAAAACTAGAGATGCATGTGAATAAGCATTGAAAAGAAGGAAAGAGAATGATACAAAAGGGCTCTAAGCCTCCTGTGATGGCCAAGCCCAAGGAAAATCAGAGACCTATGGAGGAGAACAAGAACAACATTTAGAAGCTAAATATGACACCAATCTTCATTATTTTCATCAATAGAATTATATCCCTGCAAGAAAATACAATGGACCTGCAAAAATACAAGCTCTCTCCACAAGAACACTAATGAAAATATATCCCTAGAGGCAAATTCGACTTGATACTTATACAAAATTATTAGGAATCATTTCCCATGAATGGAGAATGCTTTCCCCACCAAAATCCCTTGATTAGTGGATCTGGTCCCTTGATTAATGGAACACATTCCTAGATTTTCTCAAGCATTGGAGTTCCACAATCTATGCCATAATTCCAAAATATCTTGTTGATTTATTATTTATTATTGATCCTTCTGTAGTAGTGAACAAGTTCTTAAATTATCTCCTCCAGATCTTCATAATATGCCCAATATTCTCATAATATTCCACAAAAATAAATAATGTTAGGCACAAATATGCAATTATTCATAAACCTTCCTAATGAATATATTAAAGTTAAAAATAAATTATCTAATGCAAAAAAAGTGTCTAATGTGCCAAAGGATGGTCATAAGTCTTAATTTATGCTTTAATTTAGAGGCACGAACCTTAATTTATGTTTAATTTAGAGGCTCATCATATCCCCTTGTTGAAAGTGTTGCTCATCCTCTGAGCAAATTAGTGACCTCATTGTGCCTCATTGATGGCCCTGGTGGCCTCTCTCTTGTGCATTAAGAATCTTGGCTGTAAGTTATGCAAGGACAAGCCAAAAAATTTATTTGTGCAAAGAAAAATCCTTGTTTCTTAAGACCATTAGTTTCCCTTCTTCCCCTTATTCAAGATGGTTTTTGATTACTTTTTTTAGTTTGGCAAGGTCTTTCACACCCTTATCAACCTTCTGCTACCTTGTTCCTCCATTTGGACACCTCTAACACCTTCAAAATGCATTTAGATGAGAACTAGGACATCCTGTAGGAAATCCTGTCAAAACTACAATAAACCCTATTAAAACTACAGGATACCAGTTTTGAGCATAAATGATAGTCTGAGGTTAGGGCAGGCCCTCAACTTGACTCCCATGCCTTTTTCCCATTTTTAGGCCTTTGACAAAAGCTAAAAAGAGATTGGAGTCCTCTTGGATTGAAAATGCAGAGGATGCTCTGTTTGGTTTTTATTTTTCAAGAATGAAATGGGATGGATGAATGATGAATAGATAGTGAATATTAAGTGGATGGAGGGCTTGGAGTGTTTTGGTGACTTGGCCTTTGCAAAAAATTCTTCTTTTAACTGTTGTCCTCATTCCTTGAAACCATCACCCTTCATAATTTGACTTTTCAATATTGCATGAGTGAATGAGTGAGCTGCAATTAACTAGTTGAAGTTAGCTAAGACTATTGACCGATCCTTAGCTTATAAAACCTCATCTCTCATGCATTGACCAAAAATTTCCAACTATAACATGCTTAAGAGAATAGGTCAAAAATATTGCATACTTGTACCTACCTAATGGCCTTCCTATAGATGCTTTTGGTTGGAGACTGAAATCATTTCTTGTATTTGTTGCATGTGTTTTCCTGTTTTTCTCTCTGATGTTGTTCCTTGATGTGCAGGTACTAGATCATAATGCTGATGAATCCTCACTGTGTTGGTGGGTTTCCTCTTGTTAAATCCCATTGTCCTGTTTCGCTAATGGATGTGGAAGGTTGTATATGTCTCCTTATCACTATTTGATGAAGCCAACCTCCAATTTTCCCTTTTTAAAATTGCTCACTGCCCATCCTGTAGGTGATGTTCTATATCCGGTAGGATCTCAAGGAATCCTGTAGGCTTTCAGGATAGTGACTTGTTTTGGTTATATCTCCCAAACGGTAGAATGTATTGACCTAAAACTTTATGAGCTTGTTTTCATCATCGTTATACACCTCCCCATAAAAACATTTTGGTCAATGGATGCACAAATCTTGAGAAAAACTAAAAATGGCTAAAGGTGATGGAGGCCGATTTCTTGGAAACCGTGCAGTGGAATTTGCTGAAATTTCCTGGGCATATTACCATAATCCATATGCATCTCCCCATGAAACATATTTTAAATGGATACACGAATATTGAGAAAATGCAAAAATGGTTGTAGGTGATGGAGGCTGAATTCGCGAAAAATGTGCACTGGAATTTACTGAAATTGCTTAAGCATGTTACCATTGTCCATATGCATCTCTCCCTGAAACAACTTGAAAAATGGATGCATGGTTTTCAAGTTATGGAAAAAATAAATTTATGCTCTATGTATTTTTGTATCTTGTAGTAAAACAGAGCATCCTGTAGTTTTTTAGGACAGCAAGTAAACTGAATGGTAGAAGCTTGAGAATGATGGGTGGATGGTGAAAATAGATGAGGGTGATGGATTGGCATGGCCTTGGCCTTGTTGGAGCATTTGACCAAAGGAGGAGAAAGTCAAAATTTGACTTCTTTTGACTAGGCTTGACCAATTTTTCTTTTGGTATCAACTTGTTCTTATTGCTTGTAGATGTTGGAGAGTACATGCATTCATCAAAGAGATGCATGGAGCAAGGATTTGTTTTATTTATTTTTTCTCTTTTTTCTTCTAGGCTTCTTAGCCGACTCAATGAGGTTTTCAACTAGTAGGTCTGCCTAGGTTCCTCAAAGGAGGTTTTCACCTAGGATCTTTTCATTTTTTCTATTTTTTCTTCTTCTTCCCCAACCTATTGACAACCTCATGGAGGTTTTCAATCAATGAACCAATCTCTGGCACCTCCAAGGAGGTTTTCACTTGAGATTTTTATTTTTTTCTCCTTTTTCATCACTTTTTTTTTCTCTTCTACTCTACCTACTTGAAAAACAAAATCACTTTAAAGTATAAGAATACTTCCAATGGAGCCATGTACACATCAAGATGACAGACAAAATGATGTGGAGGCTTACAATGTATGCTTTGATATGTACTTGAATTTGAAAGATCAAATGATTTGACTTTGGTGATATCAAGCACATTTGAAGAACAGGGCATTGCTGCAACTTAATGACCGTCTGGAACCATATTTCAATATAGTGGTGATGCCCCTGGTCCACTTGCTGATTTGGATCATCTTGGATGTCTTCTTCTTCCATGACCTTCAAATATTCCTCTTTTTAATGATTGTTCTCTTGAACACATGGAGGACTTGATGATAACCATGAGGGAAATTTCTCAATCTCTGATTTTATTGTCTACTCTTCATCAAGTGCAGCCCATGATTCTTTGACATTCTCTTTCAAATCTTCTTTCTTTGCATGTTGTCCCTCAATGGCATCAAGAGAATCACTTTTTTGTAATAATCTTCTTCAGATATGGTGAATACCATTGAGCTCAAGAGGAGATGCTTGGAAGTGTTGTACCTCAGCATTGTAAGTGGGATGAGCTACTTCAATGTGTGGGTTTGGAAATGGTGGTAGAGGTAGTTGAGTGGGAGTGTATATTTGAGATGGATGTGGTTGGGATTGTGGTTGTGGTAGAGGTGAATGGTAGGGATAACATGGAGTTGGGTATGGAGGATATTGAGGAAATTATTGAGGATATTGTGGATGGCTCCCATAAGTTCCTTGCCAACCTTGTTGCCAAGATTGGTTTTGGGGTTGAGATGGCCAATTTTGCTAAGGAAAATGTGTGTTCCAATTACTTTGAGGTGAATATGCATAACCTTGAAATTGTGAATTAGGCTCTTGCATCATATCAAGCTAAACAGGCTACCATGGTCCTCTTGGAGCTACATAACATTGTTGCATTAGCAATTGGCTTGCTCCATTGTCCTCTTAGTAAACTTCCTTTAACCTTGGTAATGATGGAAAATGTTTAACATCATGTGATTCTGCAACACAAATATCAGCATTTTCATTTCCTTCATCTTGCATTCTTAACATTTCTACTTGTTTTGTTAGATTGCTAAGAATTTCTGTTTTAAAATCATCAAACAAATTTCCAAGTTTAGCTTGACTTACCGATCTTGATGATGATTTACCTACTCTTGCTTTTCCCCTTGATATGTGTTTTCATGTTTCACAAATTTCCTCAAATGATAATTGATATACATCACCTCTAATCATGAGATTAAGGAGATCAATCCACCCATCCCTAATTGTTCTAAGAGGGTTTTTAGTGTGTCAGATCCTAAATGATGTAGTTTTGCCCTCTTAACATTGTACATGAACCTCTCTATTAGATCCTCTAGACTCTCATCTTCTCTTTGATTCATTCTAAATATTTCTTCTTTAAGATCATGATCTTTATATTTTTCTATAAATATCTTTTGCATATCATTCCATGATCTTATTGAATTAGTCCCTAAACTCATGAACCATTTAAGAGCTCTATCCTTCAATTTTGCCAAGAAAAATCTCATTTTTTGAGTTTTTAATAAGTAACCTTAAGATCTACAAACAATTTCAAATTCAAAGAGAAAGGTTTCCGGATCCTCTGACCTTAGACCGTGAAATTTTGGAAGAAAAGATGGAGGGATGTTCTTCATGTGCACACTGATATCAGTATCTTGAATGGGAAATCCAAGAGGATCTTCCTCATTGTTATCATCTCCATCCATTTCTTCTACATTCTTTGCCATCTTCTTCTTCTACCTACAAAATTGAATGGTGATGTGACTCTTACTACACCATGTGATCATATGGGGGGTAGGTTGGTGTTGGAGAAATTTTGTTTTTGTTTGTATCATTGAATGAAAATTATAATGCAATGTAATTTTCTACTTTTGAAATTAAATATGCCTAATGCAAATATTTTGTTTTTGCAAAAAGTGAAAAGACATGAATCAACTATGGAATAAAGCAATGCATACTTTTACACCTCCCCGACAACGGTGCCAAAAATTGATGAGCCTCGGTATTGCAACAACAATGTTGCAACTCCCAAGGCTACCAACCTTAATTATCAACCTAGGGGTTCGTACAAACTTAAGAGTTATCCGCACTATATGTGCAGCATACAATGTGTCCTTCCTTTGTTGTCATGATGCTATGAAGTGCATGTACTAAAGTCAAATCCTAAACTAATTGTAGAAAATGAAATGTTCGAAATGGAACCTTAACCTATTGCAAGAAAGAAAGTACAAGGAAAGAGACTGAAATCAAATGCTAAAACACACCATTTTCTAAGTAACTGCTAAGAGGATTTTCTTCAAAATAATTCTAAGTTAACATGTATGCAATCCTATTGTCCTAAGCATGTAGATTCAAACCATCAAACCTTCTATTGTTGTGCATGAAAATGAATAAAATAAATTTGTTTTTCTTTTTGTCTTTTTTCATGTGAGAGTGTGAAAGCTAATCTCTTTTGGTTATGTGGTAGGTAGCTTGGAGATGATGGTGGATGGTTGGAAGGATTGGGAGACTCTTAGGTGACTTTTTGTGGCTTCCTGGAGGTTTTTCCTCAATTCGGCCTCAAAACAGGCCACTACAGGAAAACCTACAAGATCCCCTAAAAACCTACAAGATAGAACCGAGAGAAAAAGGATGGATGTTGAAGGTGATGGAAAGATTAGCGAAGGTGGTTTGTCGATGGAATGAGGTAAGGGAGTGCCTAGGACCACTTGAGAACTCAAAACCAAAGTTGGGAGATGGATGGATTTGCTCAAAAAGCTTGGAGAAGTTTCCTTGTGAAATGATGAAATTGGTGAGGGTTTAATGACCAAGCAAATCAAATCCAAATTGGATGGGACAAATTTTGTTATTAAATAAGATGTCTTAGGTTGCTATTCCAAGTGGAATCACTCAAAACGGCCTCTGGTAACCCATGCAAAAAAAATAAAAAATATTACTAGTCGAAAATCTAGAAATTCAAGAACTAGTGAGCTAATAAATCTAAAAAATGCCTAACCAAATCAAGTGCAAATTCAATGAGGTAATTTTTGTTATGCACTAGAATTTTTAGTGATCTAATTCAAGTGGAACCAACTCGATTGAAGCTTGTTAGCATGCTCTAAAAAATAGCATAAATTTATTGTTCTTTGCTAAAAAGGAGGCCCAACAATCTAGATTTGGGAATAAGAAGAATAATCCAAGAAGCTCAATGATTACTATGAACTTCCAAATCTTTTCCAAGGATGAAATAATGCTTGTGTGATTTGGGTCCAGGTGTGACAAAGGACCCTTCCAAGACCTTTTACTTTCGTGATGTGTTAAATTGCATTTTTAAAAGATCATAAATGAATACATCTGCATGCTTTAAAGAAGAGGAACATGACATTCATCAACACATGAAAACATAAGCCGTTGATAACGGAGTTCATCCAGGAGGCATTACCTCTCCGGGCACCAATGTCAAGATGGTGTAGGAGGTTGCATTAAGTGTTGTCAATAGCGATGATGTACATAAGAGGTGACATCGCTATCATACAAGGAAAATTCCCTCACGCAAGAGTGGCTCTAAGATATGTTCTGCTACAAGAACTTTCAGTCAAAAGGACTCCTATTAGTATGACATAAACTCATGCATGATGATAATGAGCATCCCACCAACATGGCATAAAAGGGATCTCAACGCAAACATACATGGCGACACATGAGCATCCTAGCAACATACAACAAATGGATATCAAAAAGTACATCCCACAAATGATTGCGCATCACATCAAGCAGGAATCATGAGACAAGTAAGAAATAAGATCCCACATCAAACATCAAATAGGGATCTATGCAGCACAACGCATAGAAAAAAGGAGTACATGAACATACTGCATATACCTCACATCCTGAGGCCATCCGAAGAAAAGGATCTCAAGCTACTGAAGTTGTTCGTACCATCAATCTCACGGCTTCGAATCTCATGGAATGACTGCTCGCATATTGAACACTGACACCTGCACTCCACTTTGGAAACTAGCCAAAAAATGAAATAAGCAAATGGAAAATCTAAATGCAGCATCAGATTTGTGGCATCGAATACTACAAAATCGACTGTCAAATTTCTGAATTCTAAGAAAGTGAAAATCTAAGGCTTAAGGAATCTTTTAGATTCCTCAAAGATTCCCTCCTCTGGGTCATCTAAAAATCTGTTGCTCAGATCAGGAAACTGACTGCGCCATCAGGTTCATGTCGTTGAGAGGTGTAAGATTGACATAAAACTTGTCCAATTTGGACACTGCAAAAAATTCACCCTCATGAGAATTTTGCTCAATCATGGTTCCGCCTCACCTTTTTCAAAATCATGCTTCCACCTGGAAAAATTAATTAAAAATTCATGCCTCGGTTTCTGTGCATGCTTCCGGTTCCCCCATGCTTGGGTGCATTAAGAAAATGAGGTTTTTATATAATTTTTCGAGCGAAGCTTTGAAAAAGGCCCCACTGGCCTATTGGTAAAAGAGGCAATTAGTTAAGGGGAGGTCGAGGGATCAAATCCTGCCTCCCCAAAAATATGCACGTATTTCTTTTTGTGGGGGTTGGGTCTACATTGGCCGGCCTACCCCTTAACTCCTGCAGCATATGTATTAATTTTGGAATGGGTCGTTGGCATATTGTTAAATGGGGGTTCATTGGTTTATGTGACATGACATGGGGCCACTGCATGGTGGCAAGCCAACCCACGTGGCTGGCGTGGGCTCGATACCCAATGGCCTCCATAACATGGATTAAATAAGGTGTGGTTGGGGTTTGTGGGC